>WNNJ02000366.1:0-151145 GCA_012934845.2 Pomphorhynchus laevis | reverse complement strand
ATTAACTAAATAAATATAACTATGACTATGAATTATGACCATGACTTCGAATATAAGAAACTATAACTATGAATATATAACTTTATATTTTATATTATATTTCATTCGTCTTAATATAACATTACCGATCACTAATTCTTTTAACCAAATAAGATTTTAACATTAAACAAAATTCATTAGAGGAATGTGTGTTCTTACTTTTTGCTGGATTTTATTTACTCATATTTTTAGCCATCTGTTAATAAAGAATTAAAAAATTTGAAAATATGTCGAAAGGTTTCTTATGTTTTTTAACCTTTTGGCCGTCTGTAATGCAATGAAATAACTGATGTAGTAACTGAAATCGTTTCTAAATAATATAAAAAATAAATGTTTAAATTAAATTTAGCTTTAAAACTAAATTTTAAAACAGTAAAACATATTCTGTCTTAATTTATTAAATTATATTAAATTTTTTTAGTAAACTCGATCAACAAAGAACATACTGAAGAATTATTAACGTAGTAAAAGGTTATAAATAGTTGTAATCTATTTTAGAATTATTCCAGTGTACCGTATTGAACTCGAATTGTCTGAAACTCTTCTATCAATTAAATTAAAATTATTAATAATGATGCTATTCTATTGATCATTTATAGAATCCGATTATTTTGGAAATTCATAATTTAATAATAATTTTTAGGATTAGACTAAAAATATATAATTTTAAGACGAAATTAAAAATCTTAAATTTTAATAAATATATCCATCCTGATCTGTATTTCAAATATTCATAAACAATCAGGTATAAGTGAAAGTCAATAAAATAAATATAACTATGACTATGAATTATGACCATGACTTCGAATATAAGAAACTATAACTATGAATATATAACTTATATTTTATATTATATTTCATTCGTCTTAATATAACATTACCGATCACTAATTCTTTTAACCAAATAAGATTTTAACATTAAACAAAATGTATATATGTGGGTTGTTTGTATTTTAAAATGATCATTAAATAAGTCAGACAAAAACTGTTCGTTCCTCCTTAAACTTATATCCATATTTCCAGTCAGCATACCGTCAAAACAATTTCACCGAAACGGCATGTCATAAAGTTCTAAGTGACCTGCTACTTGCTCGCGACAATTATTTTAGCAGTGTTGTTGACTCTATCGACCTTTCAGAAGCCTTAGATATAGCTAACCACTCACGTTTTCTATCTTGCCTTCGTCGTCGCTACGGTTTCTCTTATTACCGTGTTGCGTGGCTCGAGCCTTTCCTCTTCGAGCGTACCTTCTCCATCCGTTGTTGCTCAACATTGTCATGCCCATCTTATCTTCAAGGCGGCGTTTCTCTAGGATCCGTCCTTGGCCCCACTATTTTCTCTCTTCTTTGTAGTGACTTGTCTGCATAACTCAACCCTTTGGTTTTCACATAGTGAATCATTCTTAGATATTCACTAATTATGGCCTTCGCGCATACCATTTTGCTGGCGCACCAGCATGAAACTGCCCTCTTTGATATTCGCTTATCTTCCTACTTTTACACTTTTTAAGAGCTCAAGTGTTCTCCAAACTTCTTTATTTCACATATGTCCCTCTGGCGTATATATCTTGTCTATTAAAACCCAAATCCATTGTCGGTAATGCTAACGGTAAACATAACATATTGCATCCTTTAAATACTTCTTGCCAATGTAAAGTACGGAATTTGATTTTTTCTCTTTTTTATTTTAATTTATTGGTGAACCTGTAAGTGGCCAGTCCATATTGGCCACATAAAATAAATTTTATTCTTTTTTTCTATAAACAATGACTTTATGACAGAACCAATTAATCATTAACGAAGCTGAGGCCTAAAATATAATTTCTAAATGTCGATATTTAGAAATATCTACAAGAAATGTGTAGACATATTTTGTTGTCTATAAATAATGTTCTGTATTCTGCAATATGCTTTGTAGCATACAAAACGTTTTGCAGTATACAAAGTGTAAAAGTTTTCAAGAGTTTACACTTCCAAACAATGATAAATGTAATAAAATTCATTAAAATTATAAATTTACACTTTATATACATTAATTTGATGTGACTTTTTAATGCTAAAATATAAATTGTATGATCAGATTAATATTAAATAATTTTTCTATCCAATAAATAATTAATAACTTTGACTTTTTAATGTTTAAATTTAAATTGTATTTTCAGATTAATATTAAACATTTTTTCCTTTCAAATTACAGATAATTTCTATTTCGGTAAAGAATAGACTTTTCAAACTGTTCTACTAAGAATCATACATTAGCTGATTGTCCATGACGACAATAGAAGAAAATTGTACACCGCTTACAGCATCGAATGAAGATCTTCATAATGATGAAATCAATGGTGAAATTAGTGATGAAGAACCAAATTTTAGCGATCCTGATGACTTTGTAGATGATGAAGTTGATAATGAACCAAGTTTAGTTGAATTGAAGAAAACTTGTCCTACACTACACGCTGATTTTGATGACGGTCTTATCATTGATAATGTTCCATCTGTCGGGGAAGATCGTCTTGATATGCTTAAAACAGCGATGAGCAAAATACTTTCAAAGTTTGGAACAGTTGTTGAAGATTTTTACCCAATTGAGCCTGAATTAGGAATGACAGCTGGATACGGTTACTTATACCGTATACGGTGAAATACTAATACGGTGACAGCTGGATACGGTGGTTTCTGATCTCCAGCTGTTGTGGCAATAGTCTGGGATGCTGGGAGCCAAGCACTAGTAATGGCGAAGCGTTCACATGGTGAAAATGAAATGTTAGTAACATTGTGGTGGGCGATTCTTGCTAATCGATCAAATTCAATTCCCTCCAAATTACTATTCCTTTATCATGAAATGACCCAATATAAGTACCAAAATGTTTTAATTTAGTTGTCTTTGTTTTCATAGACAAGATATATACGCCAGAGGGACATATGTGAAATAAAGAAGTTTGGAGAACACTTGAGCTCTTAAAAAGTGTAAAAGTAGGAAGATAAGCGAATATCAAAGAGGGCGGATTCATGCTAGTGCGCCTTAAAAATGGTATGCGCGAAGGCCATAATTAGTGAATATCTAAGAATGATTCACTATGTGAAAACCAAAGGGTTGAGTTATGCAGACTCTAGTAGTCACCGTATACGTATTTCATTGTTTATAGAGAAATAGAATAAAATTTATTTTATTCTATTTTAGTAGTCACTTAGTAGTCACCGTATACGTATTTCATTGTTTATAGAAAAATAGAATAAAATTTATTTTATGTGGCCAATATGGACTGGCTTCTTACAGGTTCACCAATAAATTAAAATAAGAAAGAGAAAAAATCAAATTCCGTACTGTACATTGGCAAGAAGTTGGCAAGAACAGTTGTTGAAGATTATTACCCAATAGACCCTGAATTAGGAATGACAGCTGGATATCTACAAGAAATGTGTAGACATATTTTGTTGTCTATAAATAATGTTCTGTATTCTGCAATATGCTTTGTAGCATACAAAACGTTTTGCAGTATACAAAGTGTAAAAGTTTTCAAGAGTTTACACTTCCAAACAATGATAAATGTAATAACTTAAATTAGATTTGCCGATGAACAATCGGCCTTAAGTGCACGTAAACAACTTGACGGCCATCGTCTAGACAAAAGTCATCAATTCACGGTTAACACATTTAAAGAATTTTACAGATACATAAATATATCTAACGAATGGGAACAGCCAAAGATACCTGAATTTATCGAATGTCCAACTTTACTGGACTGGATGTCTATGGATAATGCGGTTGATCAGTTTAGTATCGTTAATAATGGACTCGGAAAAAGGTCTAATACCGTTAGATGTGCTGTGTATTATAATTTATTTCCAGAGCCTCAATCGTGTATAAATCGTCAGTTATGGACTGAGAAGAACTTTGCGTGGTCACCTCTTGGTACTTATCTTGCGTCATTTCATGATAAAGGAATAGTAATTTGGGGAGGAGTTGAATTTGATCGATTAGCCAGAATCGCCCACCACAATGTTACTAACATTTCATTTTCACCATGTGAACGCTTCGCTATTACTAGTGCTTGGCTCCCAGCATCCCAGACTATTGCCACAACAGCTGGAGATCAGAAAACAAGTCGAGTTGCTAGCATTTATATATCTGACATAAGTGTTAGCACAACACGTAGAACATTTACTCAAGAAGTTCAAAGTCAGAATTTGCAAGATTCAAAGGACGACAGCAATATGGTTATAATCGGCGGGTCAGATGATGCTCCGTCTTGGTTAACTGATGCTGCTCCGATTGCATTTAAGTGGAGCTTTGACGGCAAATACTTTGCTAGACTTTCATCGCAAGATAGTATAAGTGTTTACAGTTCAGAAACGTACTCACTTGTTCATAAAAAGTCAATGAAAATCCCAATGATATCTAATTTTGAATGGGCTCTGTCGAAAAACAATTACATCGCAATGTATCAATGTGAACGTGGTGACACACCTGCTCGATTGTCAGTTGTTTCCATTCCAAATTGTAATGAAATTAGGGGAAACAATTTATTCAATGTCGCTGCCTGTAAAATCTTTTGGCAGATGAATAGTGACTACGTTTGTTTTCAGCTTGATCGCTATATAAAACAAAAGATCAAAGAAGATGCAGGTAAACCTTTATACATGAACATGTATCACAATTTCGAAATATTTCGTATGAGAGAACGCAATTGCCCAATTGAAACAATGGAGTTAAAAAGCCAATGCTTACATTTCAGTTGGGAACCCAATGGAAATCGATTTATTATTATTCATGAAGTGTCTCCAGGCAAAACTAAGGTTAACTTTTACAAAGTATCTACTGCGGGCATTGAAGATCTGAAAGAATTAAATGTAGACGTTAATCATGCAGAATGGTCTCCTATTAATTCGTTTCTTGCCTTAGCTTCATTCCGCGGCCGTCTAAGTCACCGTATATACTTCATAGATACAAGTGATCTATCTGTTATGGCTGAAGAAGATCACCATATGATGTCGCAAATAGCATGGGATCCCACAGGCCGTTATCTTGTAAGTTGTGCATATTCTAGTTTTCAAACAACAGATGCAGGCTATATCATTTGGTCTTTTCAAGGTCGAAAGCTGTCTGTTGTACAATTAAGCGATTTTACTCAATTTTTGTGGCGACCGAGACATCCGTCGTTACTAACTGAAGATAAATTAAAAGAAATAAAGAAGTCTTTCAAACAATACTGCGTTAAATTCAAGGAGTTAGACGAAATATCAGCGTCAAAGTTGACATCCGAACAGCGGTATACTCGCCAAAGATTAGCTGAAGAGTTCGCACAGTTCAGACAAATTAGTTCAGACCGGTTACAACTGCAAGCCCAATGCAGACGTGCATTACGCAATTTAAGTAATAACAGCGACAAACCAGAAAAATACGAGGTGGAATCATTTGATTTTCTACTTTCAATCGATGTCGAACCAATCGACATATAATTTTTATCATGTATATTTTTTTAAAATAAAAATACCATTGATTTATTTTTCTCACATTTAAACATTTCCTCTATTTTAGGATATTTAATTTGTTTCTTCTATTTTTTAAAATTTAATTGTTTGTAAACCTACAGTATATTAGTTTGTGCTTCATTCAATCGCTAATATAGCAGCATTTGTCAATTTAAAGTACTATTCGAGTTCTGGTGACTGTTAAATTATTTTAATATTATAAAATAGTTATTATTTTAATTATTATTTAATTATCTAATAAAAATTCATTTTTTTAATTATTTATAATAATTTATTATTTAATAATAAATAATTATTTAATAAAATTTTACATGTTTATTTTTAATTTTTTCAATAACTAAATACTTATTAATTTAGTAATTCGTATTAATTTTTATTTTGTTTCTATTCGTACATTAATTCTTTATTATATAAAGAATTTATATATTTCTATAAAAAATAAATTATATGAAGAATTTATATATTTATATTCTTTATATAAAAAATATAAAGAATATATTCTTAATATATACTTTATATTCTTAATGTAACATTACCGATCACTAATTATATTTAACCAAATAAGATTAACTAAATAAATATAACTATGACTATGAATTATGACCATGACTTCGAATATAAGAAACTATAACTATGAATATATAACTATATATTTTATATTATATTTCATTCGTCTTAATATAACATTACCGATCACTAATTCTTTTAACCAAATAAGATTTTAACATTAAACAAAATTCATTAGAGGAATGTGTGTTCTTACTTTTTGCTGGATTTTATTTACTCATATTTTTAGCCATCTGTTAATAAAGAATTAAAAAATTTGAAAATATGTCGAAAGGTTTCTTATGTTTTTTAACCTTTTGGCCGTCTGTAATGCAATGAAATAACTGATGTAGTAACTGAAATCGTTTCTAAATAATATAAAAAATAAATGTTTAAATTAAATTTAGCTTTAAAACTAAATTTTAAAACAGTAAAACATATTCTGTCTTAATTTATTAAATTATATTAAATTTTTTTTAGTAAACTCGATCAACAAAGAACATACTGAAGAATTATTAACGTAGTAAAAGGTTATAAATAGTTGTAATCTATTTTAGAATTATTCCAGTGTACCGTATTGAACTCGAATTGTCTGAAACTCTTCTATCAATTAAATTAAAATTATTAATAATGATGCTATTCTATTGATCATTTATAGAATCCGATTATTTTGGAAATTCATAATTTAATAATAATTTTTAGGATTAGACTAAAAATATATAATTTTAAGACGAAATTAAAAATCTTAAATTTTAATAAATATATCCATCCTGATCTGTATTTCAAATATTCATAAACAATCAGGTATAAGTGAAAGTCAACAAAATTGATATTTCGATAGTAACTACTAGCATTTTCAGAAATTAACACAAAAATGAAAGAAATCACAAATAAAGTTTCTTGTCGGTTTGCATTTTGATGCTAGAATCAAAATCGTTAGAAATTTCTGAAGATGCTAGTATTTACTAGCGAAATATACAAATAATTTTGTTGACTTTCAATTATACCTGATCGTAACTGAATATTTAAGATTTTTTTAGTTTTGTAAAGTGTATTCTTTTAAGGTTGAAATAAAAGTAATTTTTACATATTTTTAAATATATCATCAAATATATTATACATCATGGATTGCGTTCTTCTAAGTAATAATAATAAGGATTTTATTAACAACTATATAACCGATAAGAAAAAAAGCGATAACTAACTATCTATAAAAGCGAGACAATAAAGAATAAGTTTCCAAAAAGATCGCTCTTCGTCGTCTTCTTTCATCATAGCCTCAGGTCCGGCGTGATCTGAGCCCCACAGCCAATCCAACACGCCGCCCTTCGACTGAACCACCCGGGGTTATTCACCCCCGAAGAGTCCAATCGGAGCGGACTATGCTGGGTAAACGCGAGATGAGCAGCTTGAGAAACCTTAGCCTTTGCTCTGGGGGGCGTCCTCTAGAAAAGAAGACTAATCCCGAGATAGCCCAGGTGCCCCAGAGGCGCACCTGGGTTTTCCCTATTAATGACAGATGCTGGGCCCGTTTCAGGGCCCACCTAGCTCTCTTCAGGATACGTTTAAGTCTATCCAGGTCGGTTTTCGCCGACCAGTTCACCGTAATGGTGAACCCCAGGTATTTTACTCGACTCCTTAAGACAGGGAGGGTTTGATTTATCAAAATGGAGGAGAGGGCAGAGAGTGCTAATCTCTTAAGCTTTTTCTTTGTTGCATTGGCGCCATGAAAGACCACCACCTGCGATTTGGCGGAGTTTAAAATAAGATTGGACTTGGGTAACTGGTCTTTTAATCTTAAAAAGAAACGGCTGATGTCCGAGACTATGTCTTTGCACCTGCGTCCAGAAAACAGGGCTGTGGTATCATCAGCGTATACCACTAGACGTTGTTCGCGTTTAAATATTTTAAAGAGTTCAATGGATGCAGCAAGAAATAAGATAGGAGAGAGGGGAGCCTTGAGGCACACCTGTAATAGGGTAGAACTGATGCGCATCAGGGCCGTCTTCATAATAGAATCGCTTGGTGTACAGCAGTATCTCTACCCTGTTAACAATTCTCGCAGGCAACCCGAGTGACCTGAGAGAAGAGATAACAAATGGAATGGAAATGCGGTTAAATGCAGCAGAGAAATCAAGGAAAACAGCCATAGCTAGCTGATGACTGTTCTCCTGACAAAACCGATGCACTTCACCAACTGCTGAATGAACCGAGCGACCTTTGACAAACCCATGGAAACCAGGTGGGATTAAATTACGCCTACTTAGATGAATGCGGATTCTACGCGCAAGTGCTTTTTCGTTGATCGAGACGAGGGAATTTTGAATCGAAATGGGCCACAGGTCTTTAAGACAAGAGACCGGATACTTTTTTGGAATAAAAATTCTCTTGCTAATGTTGATGCCGGCCACATCGGATGGGGTGGCTAATAGCATTGTGACGGCCACCTCCCTTCTTTGATCGGCTGTCAATAGCTGACATATACGAGAAGAGAGTGGAGCGATGGATTTGGAGGTGTCCGGAAGAGGCCCCCAGGCTTTGAGAATATCTGTGACAGATAAGTCTCTACTCCTGAAGTCTCCCCAGGACGGGATTGGTTGCGGAGATTGCGTGGCTCCATAATTGTGTAGGGCTAGTGACTCCTCCAAAACTTTATCAAGGCCTATACTACCGATCCAGCCCAAAGCCCTATCCTTCCAACAAACAAACTTCTCCTTCTTGAATATCTTCCAAAAGGAAGACTGGGATGGATTAAGGGAAGCAATGCTAACCTTATCTCTACCCAGTTGGAACCTATATCTAGTGCTCCAATATTCCTTCGAGAGAACTTGCCTGGCAGAAGCAGAGAGATTGGGGAGACGGAGCAAATATGATAGGGTCTTTAGTTTTGTCGGAGTGTGTCTGAAAATACGACCTTTATAGGTTGTAGAAAGCAATGCGGTGGCTTGCGAGGAGAGGTAGGAATTAAATTCGGTTGAACTCTCATTACCAATTCGGGGGAAGCGTTGGATAGCAGCCTGAAAGAAAGCCACTCTGATAGGGTCAAAGTGGAATCTCATTCGAAGCAGCGTATCCTCTTCTATCCGCCAGCGAATTAGATCATGAGAGGTGGACAGATGTTGCCGCGACTGCTCCGTACAGAAGGGTTTTAGCAACCACTTCTCATGGAGCAGTAATAAATCGAGGAGTGAATTCGTTGATGTGCAATGAAAGGTTGGGGAGGGTGGTTTATGAATAAGATAACCGTTCCTGGCTCTGCGGAGTACTGCATTAATCCAACGACCAGTTCTGTCGTTGAAGTCACCTAGTACCATGTCGTAACCGCTGTCGATAATTCTATCCAGGAGGTCACGGTTCTTGTGAATCTCTCCTGGACGGATGTAGACATTGGCTAGACTAAGGCGTTTACCGTTCTTACTTAGTGAAACTACTAAACAAGAAAGGGCTGGACAAGAATAATTTAAAAGGAGGGAGGATCTTAAAGAGCATTTAACTAAGGTCAAGAGTCCTTGAGATGAAGATGAGTGAGGAGGGGTTATGTACGGAGTATAGTGGGAACAAATGTGCTTAGGGATGAATCGAGTAATGTCCTGGGGGATACGGATAGACCGCGTCTCCTGAAGGACTATAACATCCGCATCTCTACCAGATAAAAGTCTAAGGGCAGAAGCTCCTCCCGAATTCCACTGATGAATATTCAGTGAAAAAGGCTCTCGAGTACCCTGCATTGTGTTAGGTCAGCTGTATGGGATTGCCACAACCCTAGACAGAGCCAGGGGTGGAGGGGTTACCCCCTCCACCACTGGCGCTGTCCAAGGTGTGCATTTGCCCACGGGCATTATCTTCATTTCCCTGGGAGGCCTGTTGTAGTAATTTTTTAATCTTCAATGGAGGAACAGAGTGAGTGGCTCCACCTCTTTTCTGCGATTTCTTCGATACTGGGACGACCGGCGATGAAATTTCAGGAGCTGTGAAAAGTGTTGCAAGCATGCTAGATATAAGTTTCTCCATATCCATTTTAGTAGATCTTTTGTAGGAATCCAGAAGGTGTATAATATCCTTGTCCGACATACGGTTCACCGGAATGGCTGCAGTGGCAGCCGACAGTCTGTTAGGAGTAACAGGTGGAGACACGTGAACATTCCTGTATTTTTTGAAAAAGGGGCACTTTCTAGACCAGGCAGGGTGGTCCCCTTTACAGTTCGCGCATTTGGGAGAAACCACACATTTCTCCCCTTTTAGTAATGAGCTGCAGGAGTCCATTGAGCATACTCCGCAGATACGAGCTTTTGAACAATTTGATCCCCAGTGCCCCCAGACGTGGCAGACGTTGCAATGGGGGTAGGTAAGGTTGTCCTCATCACCTATGGAGAAGAGAAGGTTATAACCTAGGAAAGGGTTGCAGGCTGACTGGGATAACGTTAGACTGTGCCCGGATTCCGCCGAGCAGAAAGCAACTGGAATCGGGAAACCATTCTTGTCTTTCAGAGTCCTAACGTTCGAGAGTTTGAACAAGGATTTTAGAGCTTGAAGGTCATCATCTTCTAGATGAGGAGGGAAGTTCGATATTCTCAAGGTCGAGAGAATAGGTTTATGCTCGATCATTCCAAGACCATTGAGATTACGTTTGAAAAAATTAACGTACTCAGTTGCTAGCTCATTGGTAGCAAATGAGATTTTTATAGTTGAATCAAACATTTTCACAGAATTAAAAATAATCATGTTGGGATAATCATTTACAAACCTCCTTAGAAATATTGAGAAAAGCTTATGTCGCTCTTGAGGTTGGGTTAGTTTGATAAAAATTAAGTTTCTTAACTTCGGAATAGGGGGAGTACCTTGTTAATCATAGTACCATCGGTAGATAATAAACCACTTACCTTAGAGTCTGTATTCAAGGAAGTTCCCTGAGAATTGAGGGAATTACCATCCATTTCTGTAAAATTTTCCGTAGTAAATCCAAGTAGTTGTATGTTTATTAGAAACCAAAATTTTTTGCTGTGATTTTCTTCTTTTGATTGAATTCTTTATTTGTTGACGTTTTTTGAAATTTAATCATATAAACGACCTAAAGAATTAGATTTCAGGCCTGCTAGATCCAATCGGTACAATTATCCGTAGTTTAGTTTTGATATTGTAAGAGTTTTTAATAACCAAGACTAATTTTTGTTCTTCTAAGTTTCAAAACCACTCTTACAAACATCGTATAAAAATCAAAGTTAATTGTAAAGCTTTGAGCATTCAAGCATTTACATTAGCAGTTTCTGGAGATCCCAACATAAATTATTTGATATAATTATTTGTGATTAAGCATAAAATGCATTTATATTAGCAAAATATCATGGGAACATTGAAATGTGTTGTCATAACTGTGTTCTCATTTCGAAAAGATAATGAAATATCGCAAATTATAATTACCTACTGAATTGTCAAAATAATATCTACAATTGTCAAATTAAAGTATGTCAGGAAAATGCTGTAAATGTTTTTTTAAAATACCAATTTCTTATTTGTAAATTTAAAGGAACGAATAAAGGTAGTAAAAAACGTTTTTTTTATATTAAAAATCACAATATTTCGATAGTTCGTGCAATCAATTTCAGAAAATTACAAACTGTCGTGGACACAAATTAGTAGTTACTGTTACAGCAAAATATCTTTGTTCTGTAACAATCTTTGTGAGTGAACACAAACTTATGTCCACGTCTCAAGTCGGGCATAAAATACGGCGTGTTGCAACTTCAGCGTGCATACGATGCTTATTACAGTGGAACATTGCTACTGCATGTAAGCTATTCAGAAGCAACTGGCACATCCTGGATCCTTCTAAGTATGTAATTTAAAAAGCTTAAATCTTATCTTAATAAAAGGATAGGGAAGTGGTAATTTCAAACGAATTTCAGTGCGATAATGTGATATATACAAATTACATGTCTGTTACTCTTAGATATATTGACAAATTTATCTAATTGGGATTGCGTTGTAATTATAAACCAGTAAGTATATTAATTTTACATTTTGATTTTTTTTTTGCGTTACGGAATTACTATCCGGCAAGTAGAATGATATTGTGTTCACTTGACTCCTCAATTATTAAATTAGTTAAATCAATTAACCAGTTAAATAATTAAATCAGTTAATCAATTAACTGATTGATCTTAACATCAATCAGTTAATTTGTTTCAAAATTTGTTTAATATTCTTAGCTTAAATCATTTAGAAATGCTAAATAATTATTTAAATAATAAATGTAATTGAATTTCTTATTGGTTTTGAAAACCTTAAAAAGTTTTTGTACAATTTACAAAAGCAAATACGTGGTATTTGCTTTGAGCAAATACCAAGTATTTGAGAACAAAAAGATTCTAACACATTCAAAGTGTTAGAACCTATAAAGATAACAAACAGAATTTACGATAAATTTGTAAATTGGCCAAATCAAGAATCAAGTACTAATCCAGATAGTCTTAAATTTGAGTCATATCTTTACACCACGGATAAATTTTTCAGAACCTAAAATTTCAACTGAATTCGAAAAAACTTGTTTTAATTCAAAAAACTATATAAATAATTTATTTTCTTAAATACATAAGCTTAAAATTTAAGAAACCCTTAAAGTCAGGTTCAAACAAAGAGTAATTAAACAAAAACGAAATTAGCAAAAAGGACTTGGTAATTTGTAAAATATTATAATTTTATTACTATTATTTTACATTGAAGGTTAACGGCTTTCTGTTGCCTTGTAATAACGAATTGCTCATTTGCGGAACCCCCCCCCTCATGTATAATTTTGTTGTATAATAAATTATTATTTAAAAAAATATTTTACTGGGTAAAATAATAATAATAAAATTATATTACTGGGTTTGCTATTATTTGCGGATAACACAAACCACAGATACCAAGTGGACTACCTTCAAACGTAATCAAATGCTGCTCATGCAATGATCAGGCAGCAGAATGCAAGGGATGTCGATGTCGAAAAGCCAACCGCGCGTGCTCAAATAGCGTTGCTCCCCACTGTTCGAACAGAGTTCAGCGAATCATTACCGATGGGATATCGGTCACAAGTCTATCATATAGTGCAAGTGGAATTGAACACACTTTTGTTGACGCAGAATGTTACCGATTTGTCAAGTTACAGGAGAACTCAAACGATGAACACGCCTGTTAAACGTTCAACGTCACTCGAGGAGCCAACACTGGAAGCAGCTTTCTACGAGGTCATTGGTTTCAGACCGAATTTAATGCGTTTGCAGTGATGTAATGAGGTGAAAGAGTTGTTGAGCCATTTGGCCGGGCTCTTTAATAAGTTTGAAACAGTTGAAGACAATGATGGTCAGGCGCTAATGTCAGTTACTGTACTTTGTCAATGTGTTCTGCAGCATCCTCCTTCCCAAAAGATTTTTGTATTACGAAAGGCTTTATTGAGGCGACTTGAATTATTTAAGCGGGCTAACTTGAAAGAACTACTTGCCGAGGCTAGGTCGCTTCAATCGGATCTCTCCGTGAAAACATTAAAATCGAATAGACCATTGCTATCACAATTCATCAACTTGATGTAACAACTTGATGGAACACATTATCCCAATGTTGTCTGATGATAAGGAGCGTCATCATGGCTTAATGTACGATTATCTCGGGAATTGAATTTCCGCCTAACGCTCAAGAATTCAGAGTCGCTGTATCTGCTCAATTTGGTTGGCAGCTTCAAAAGGTGGCTTCAAAATGTGTGTGCAGGAATGACACGTCGCTCGCACATTCACTTTCTTGCCGACATCAAGGTACAGCCATTATTCGCCATAACTGAGTGAAAGAGACATTATAGCTTCAGCTCTGCGCACGGTTTGCTTGGATGTACAGATTGAGCCTGAGCTGCTACCTGTTTCGGATGTTCTCGAATTTGAGTCGCACGCAACGCGTGATCGTTGTGCTTGTCTCGACATTGAATTCATCGGCTTTCATTAATATCAAGCGGTCATTAGTGGACATTTCTATATTTAACACATATGCTCCGTCTTATCGTAATATGTCACCACAATGTGCGTTTGAGTATTACGAAAGTCGTAAAGTTGCAAAATATGAGAGCGCTCCATCCGGGACCCTGTTGTCATGTTGTGACGGTGATTTCGACTCAGAACGCGATGAGATATCTGCCGACATCAGTGCACGCTTGATGAGATCGTTGACTGCGCTGCAGTCAACGATCTCGGTCAATGCGTTAGTGTATTTCGATTGGTTGATACCGCGGTGGTCATTTAGTCGCTCTGGCAGGAGCCGAATTATGAGTGTTTGCGACCCAGCGCCTGATGATAGGAAGGCTGGTAGATCAATGTCTGTCGCTTTCATTATGTTGAGTCCGCCGAGAGCAACCGGCAGTGATGCCTGGTCCCATGCCCCATCAGACAGCGCAATATTGAAAATATACTGCAACGTCGACCGAATTACGTTGTCAAATTCGAATAACTGCTGCTTCGTGTAGCATGGCGCGCTGAGCAGAGGGTACATCGTCTTCGATATCGCGAAGAAGTTTTTTATAGAAACAGCGCATCGTGAGCGTGAAGAAGCGTTAACCTGCTAGACATGCGCTGTGACTCATGCATCTTCATCTCAAATGCCTTGTCGACGCTCTGATCGGGACTCTAAGTAACATTGCTGATGCTGGAGTAAGGACCGAAAGGATCATCTTGCTGTGGTCCCTTGTCTGATATCAGTGTGTACTGGCAAAACGTAGGAACGATTTGCTAGAGTAGCAGCTGGACACGTATGGGTCTAGTGCCGGTAGTTCTCTGCAGATTCCTGTCAACATCACATCGCGGCTCAGAGTATTGAAGGCGTTTGCGAAGTCGATTTTCAACAGAGCCTGACCACTGGTAATGTTCGCTAGATAGCAACGTGCAGCGTGAGTAGCTGCCTCTGCTCCACGCTGAATCCCGAAGCCGAGTTGATACGGTGACAATTTCGCGACTACCTCGTATCTCACAGCGCGACAGGCGGTAATCGCTACAAGACGGCGAAGTGTGAAGTCTGACATAATGATAAAAAATAAAAATATAACAGAAAACAATTGTTTAAATAGAAAAATTCTTGAGGCTTATTACATTCATAAAAACTCCAATATATTGTGTCGAATAATAAACCTGACGTATCGTTAAATACCTTGTAAATATGTTGTAAATGATTCTTTTGTTTAAATAATCATTTCTATTTTATGTTTATACTTTCTTCAATTTTTCTAGTACTTTTAATTATTATTTTTTATATTTTTCTAATTTTTTCAAATTATTTATTTTGAATAAAAATATTTGGTTATTATTTTTGTTTTGTTTCTAAACTATTTTTAATCATCCTTTTTTATTGCGTTTTGTGTACCTTCAAAAGTTGCTGAAATCGTGTCAAAAATTCAAACAACAGTGAAAGCAGCCAGTTATCTCTAATAACAGCAACACCTTATTATTGTTATGGTTTTTGTTTTGCTTCTAAACTATTTTGAATCATCCTTTTTTGTTGCGTTTTGTGTACCTTCAAAAGTTGCAGAAATCGTGTCAAAAATTCTTTGTTTTTACGAAGTAAGATGATTGTTTCCGATATAAATGAGCTTGAAACAAATAATAAGATATTTAGAATTCTATTAGATAAAAACGGTTTTCCATCATAAGGAATTAAAAAGGCTTTCTACAAAAGTACCAAACCGGATGAACAAGTTGTTTTTGGCCCAGAACGAGAAAATAAATACATAGGATTACCATTTATAAATAACTTTTGGAATATTATTTCAAAAGATTTATTTGAAACAATAAAACATTAAATACTTCAAATATTGTTTTGTATAATAGTAAAATACCGAAGTTACACAACATTTTGAAAAAGAAACCCAAACATGATAATTATGGAGTTGTTTATAAAATTTCTTGTTTAGAATGCGATAAAATATATGTGGGTCAAACAGGTCAACCATTAGAGACTAGATTAAAACAGCACAAACACACACTCAAAAAGGTCCTCAGTAGCGCTATTGTGGACCATAGTTTAAATTTAGATCACAATATTGACTATAATAATACTGTTGTTTTAGCAAAAGATACCGATTGTTTAAATAGAAAGATTCTTGAAGCTTATTACATTCATAAAAACTCGAATATTATTATGTCGAATAATAAACCTGACTTAACTTTAAATATTTAGTAAAGATGTTGTAAACGATTCTTTTGTTTAAATGATCTTTTCAATTTTATTTTTATACTTTTTAATTTTTCTAGTACTTTTTTAATAAAATATAAATCGTTATTTTTATTTAAAAAATAACGATTTGTTTTTAAAGGAATCAAATGTTAAATACCATAATATATCATTAATGCAATTAATAAAATATAAACTGGATTGTAATGTTATGTTAATTTGCCATATACTTTTATAAACCAAAATACATCATTTATTTCATACTAATGTATGAAATATCTCAAATATTTATTTTTAAATATTTCTATATAATTTGAAATATTAATGAATATTAATAATATTAATATTAATTTGAAATATTAATATTTATCATAAATATTAATTCAAAATATTTATGATAAAAAATAAAAATATAACAGAAAACAATTGTTTAAATAAAAAAATTCTTGAGGCTTATTACATTCATGAAAACTCCAATATTATTGTGTCGAATAATAAACCTGACGTGTCAGGTTTATTGTCAGGTTTATTGTCAGGTTTTTGTTGCTGGAGTAGCAGCTGGACACGTATGGATACAGTTTCGGTAGCTCTATGCAGATTACTGTCAACATCGCATCGCGGCTTGGAGTATTAAAAGTGTTTGCGAAGTCGATTTTCAACAGAGCCTGGCCACTGGTAATGTTCGCTAGATAGCAACGGGCAGCGTGTGCAGCTGTTTCTGCTCCTCGCTGAATCCCAAAGCCGAGTTGAGACGGTGCCAATTTCGCGACTACCTCGTCCCTCACAGCGCGAAGGCGGCACTCGCTACAAGACAGCGAAGTGTGAAGGCCACTGCTTTAGTACTGACATAATAGTATAATTTATAATTATAATTATAATTATATTATAATTTTTTATAATGATAAAAAATAAAAAAATAACAGAAAACAATTGTTAAAATGAATAAATTCTTGAGGCTTATTACATTCATAAAAACTCCAATATATTGTGTCGAATAATAAACCTGACGTATCGTTAAATACCTTGTAAATATGTTGTAAATGATTCTTTTGTTTAAATAATCATTTCTATTTTATGTTTATACTTTCTTCAATTTTTCTAGTACTTTTAATTATTATTTTTTATATTTTTCTAATTTTTTCAAATTATTTATTTTGAATAAAAATATTTGGTTATTATTTTTGTTTTGTTTCTAAACTATTTTTAATCATCCTTTTTTATTGCGTTTTGTGTACCTTCAAAAGTTGCTGAAATCGTGTCAAAAATTCAAACAACAGTGAAAGCAGCCAGTTATCTCTAATAACAGCAACACCTTATTATTGTTATGGTTTTTGTTTTGCTTCTAAACTATTTTGAATCATCCTTTTTTGTTGCGTTTTGTGTACCTTCAAAAGTTGCAGAAATCGTGTCAAAAATTCTTTGTTTTTACGAAGTAAGATGATTGTTTCCGATATAAATGAGCTTGAAACAAATAATAAGATATTTAGAATTCTATTAGATAAAAACGGTTTTCCATCATAAGGAATTAAAAATTCCTTATGATGTTGACATAAGGAATTCCTTATAATTCCTTACAATATTGACTTTAATAATACTGTTGTTTTAGCAAAAGAAACCAATTGTTTAAATAGAAAAATTCTTGAGGCTTATTACATTCATGAAAACTCCAATATTATTGTGTCGAATAATAAACCTGACGTGTCGTTAAATACGTTGTAAATATGTTGTAAATGATTCTTTTGTTTAAATAATCATTTCTATATTATTTTTTCTTTATTTAATTTTTCTAGTACTTTTAATTATTATTTTTTATATTTTTTCTAATTTTTTCAAATTATTTATTTTGAATGAAAATATTACAGTAATTGTTTTTGTTTCTAAACTATTTTTAATCATATTTTTTCATTGCGTTTTGTGTACCTTCAAAAGTTACCGAAATCGTGTAAAAAATTCAAACATGACAGCAGCTGGTTGTCGCTGATAATAGCAGCACCTGCCCTAAGCAAATGGCGGTGACCGTTTTAAACTTTTTATATAAGCATGTACATTTTAAAAAACATTAAAATTTTCTGAAGATGCTAACAGAAGTTAGCGAAATATCAAAAAAAATCCTCTTTTCTTCTATTCAACTCCAATATTGTGGGTTTCACTGCGCTGGGTAACTATTTATTACGCTACATCGCCTACTATTGTATTATAAGACGGAATGCGAAACGCTGGTTTGGAAGCGATCTCTTCAAATTTATACATCGACAAATATGTTGGATACATTGTACTTCTAAATAAATCTGTTTCTACTAGCAAGCTACAGATTTAACTGTAGAGTTTCCTCTCTCAATAATATGTGCAAATATTCGGTGAGTCAACATCACAGAATCCATACAAAACGAAATATGTTATATTTTGTGCTGCGAACAAAAGTACAAATAGTTACATTAAAGTGTAAATTTATTTTAATGTAATTTTCATGTTTTTAATATTTTTTTTAGTTTTATCTTATATTTAAAAAACAATCAATTATTATTAAAAAATTAACATTAATGCAATTTTATTTTATTCTGTCTCTTAAATACAAGAATAAACGTATACCTGTAAAATAGAGAGTTTAAGAGAGTATATGCATTAAGAGAGTTTCCTCTCTTAATGCATATGTGCATATTATTTTTTATTTACAGGATCGAAGAAATTAGTTTTATTGAAAATAACCATTTATTTTCTCTTATAGTTTTTCAATTATTTTACAACAATAAAGAAATTAGTTTGAAATTTAAAAAGTAATTTCTTCATTCTTGTAAATTTAAAAACTATAAAAAGAAAAAAATTGATATTTTTATGTGTATTTTAAACGTATACCTGTAAAATCAGGCACTTTTGTCAAATTAACTAAGAATATCAAGTGAATTCAGTCAGTCACTTGTCAAGTGACTGAATAGAATTTAATTTTATAAAAAAAATTTAAATAAAATTTAACTTATTAAAATAAATTAAAAAATACGTACCTCTTATATTATTTAAATTATTTCGTTATTTGATGTATTATTTTCAATATCATTAAAATAAATCTAATAACTAATAAATCTAATAAACCTAATTATTATAAAAAATTATATAAAAATTATAAAAAATGAAATATATATTGAAAATTAATTATAAAACCGGATATAGACCAACCAAATATTATTTTCAACGTTTCGCCCTAATTGGGCTTCTTCAGGTCAATCTACAATAGCAAAATACATTACAACTAGCAAATTACATATGTCAAAGTATAGTATTGTATTGAAAATAATGACGTGCAAAAAGAAAAATGTAAACACTATGTTATGTCCTGCTAATTTAGTTGTGAGGCTCGTGATAAACCATGTGGAGTGTCCACCATCATCTGTGAAATCCAATACATTTCCCGACTTCTCTATTTTGTAGTATCGTCAAGCTCATTCTCAATTATCATGTATTTAATTAAGCTCATTTATTTAAGCTCATTCTCAATTATCATATATTTCACTCACCCCATTATTTTCATTCTGGCTATGAAACAGCGCGTGAGCTACTGCCCCGTCTGTTGGATCCTTCCGTTTTATATCTGCCCTCCTATTGTTTATGCGTATGTTTAAGTCATTAGACGTTTCGCCTATATATTGCATTGAGCAAATTGAACAAGTAGCCAAATACACGCAGTTTTTTGTATTACAAGTAGTACTAGATGCCACTCTATATTTGAGACCTGTCACTGAGCTTGAGAAGTAGTTTCCGGAGACTATTTTACACCGACATCTCTTCACGGCTGACACGATGCTAACACTGAATTTGAGATTGTCATTGTATCCCGTCTCATTGTCGGAGCAACCAAAACCCCTCGTATCGTGTTTATATCCTGAAAGAATATAACAGGTTCCCTTCCATTCATACCGGTATGTCTATAGGCAGCTAGAAAGTCCCTGTTGATACCTTGTAGTGCCGGGTAGTGAGTTGAGCAGGGTGAGAAGGATGACTCGTGAATCACAGTAGTGATTCACGAGTCATCCTTCTCACCCTGCTCAACTCTCTCTCTATATATCTCTCGCTTTCTATATCCTCTCAAAATTAGATCTCCTATAATGGTATTAATCGCTGATCACTTCACATCTGTTTCGCTAGCTATTTTAATAGCTCTTCTAAATTCATTTTGTATCATTGTTCTTTTAGTTGTGGATGAATGTGCACTGGTGTGATGTAAATAGACGGCTGTTGATTCTTTCTTGCGATATGGACTTGTAAAATAACGTACATTATCTAAGTTCCATCGCTTGTCCATTGTAACATCTAGAAAATGCACTGGCCAAGTTCGATAACATGTAAATTTTATTTGACCATTGTTGATATGTTCTAGGAATTTGTTAAAAGTTTCCTCTCCTACAGTCCAAATATAGAATACATCGTCTAGGTATCTCAACCATGTATGTGGTTCTATTGTTGACGATTCAAATTGACCTTTTTCATATGTGTTCATATAAAGAATGGTATATGCTTGTGCAAGAGGGGTTCCCATCGCCGTTCCGGACATTTGCACATATAGGTCATCTCTAAATCGTATCAGCACAATTTCGGTAGCCTCTACAATCATCCCTGCAATATCGCAGTCCAATGATTTTGTAGCTTGCTTTATCGCTTCAATACCATTATTTATGGGGATATTTGTGTATATAGACTCCACATCGAGAGTACAAATAATTGCTTCACTTGGTATTGTCAACTTGATTTGGTCGAATTTTCGGAGAAAATCATCTGTACTTTCAATGTGTGCTTGAACATTTTTTTAAAGTGGTTTGAGATTCGTGCGGACAAACTTCGATAATCTCTCCGTAAGGGTTCCTACGCAACTAACAATGGGTCGTTCGGGGCAGTGTCTTTCTGTTTTATGAATTTTTGGTAGCATGTAAAACCGGCCTCCGTTATTCACACCTGTCATCATTGTTTATCTAGCTCGTGTATCGATGACTCCTTTACGCAGATATTTCACTATCAAACATTCAATCGTTCTGATGCTAATCGCAGAGCATCCTCTGTTGTCCTTTCGTATGTGTCTGACTCAAGATGGCGTAAAGCTTCAGTGATATAATCATTCCTATCCCATACAACTACTTTTACACCTTTATCAGCAGCTTTTTTATTATCTCTTTTCGTTTTCGTAGTTTGGCTAGTGCCAATGATCATGAGATAGGTTTGGCATATATTGATAGTCAGGTTTGATATTGGCATACTTCTGGAACAATATTTCTCCCATTTTGTTTGTAGCTATGTTCCTTTCAGTAGTGTCAGTGATTGACTGGAAACATTGAATACGTGTTTGTTTTATATTATTGCATAATTCAAAACGTCGAAATTCTCTATTGCATAGTGAAAAAAATTATAAATTTAATAAATTTATATATAAATTTGTTATATTTAATATAAATATTTATATATATTAATATAATATATATTATATTAATATATATTTAATATACATTATATATAAGCCCGACGCGAAAGAATGACGAATGCCGTTTTGTCATCACTATGACTCATAAGTGACTGTTCTTTCCCACTGCTGGATGCAGAGGAGGACTAGCAGACGGCAATCGACGAATGAATCAAGTGCATGATGTACTAGAAAATATCTAGTAAGATCATTCTAGAGTGCTGAATTAGCACTTAAATATCATTAAAAGAAATCTAATAACTAATTAATAAAAATTATATAAAAATTATAAAAAATGATATATATATATTAATTATAAGTATATTAATAATAATTATATATAATAATTTGTTAAGTCACTTGTTGCTAATTAGTTAAGAAATTAATTGAATTAACAAATTAATTATTTTCTATGCATTATTATTTTCTATTTTAATTAATAAAAATAAATAAAACGAAATTACTATTAAGCAAATGCTTTTAAAACATAAAATTAAAAAAAAATCTGTAAATAAAGTATACATTTTAAAATATACAATAAAATATACATTATAAATACATTATATTATAGTAAGAAAAAGTTACAGATTTAAAATATTTTTATGAAATGTTATTATTTAATTATTAAACTTTAACATTGATTATTTAATATTCAATCCGATCAGACGTTTACAAATAAAACACGTCCCTTCCAAATAATATCTAAAAATCACTTATTTCAAGTAATTAACCTTTCTTTGCGTATATTTCGATTTTTAAACAATTTATTTGTTTGTTTACCAGGATTCTAAGCTCGAACGAATACCCTAGTTGGTAGCTAAGACAGCTGACTTAGTTGTAGCGAAATTAATTAACTTGAATACAATATCACTAATTTTGAAATTAAGCAAATATCTTTTGAAATGAGCAGTTGCTATTGATCTTCTAAATATTTTTAATCATTTAATAAAATTCGTTGATAAATATCATATTCCCATAAATATTCAAATAAGTTTCAAATATTTATTTGTTGCTCACATTCATAGTCAGGAAACTGTATCAATCAGGTCAGATCACTTAACTGAAATTATATATTTTGCAATATAGATAAATTTTTAAATGTAAATAGCAGCGAGGCTAAATACATACTAATAATAGTTTTAATAATATTTCATGATTTATATATAAAACTATTATCTGTTTGATAAACGGATAAAATTTGAAAAAAAGACATCAAATAATATTATTATTTATAAAAATGCTCCACTTGAGAGTCCAAATGCAAGCTAATGACGTTTTTATTATTCAAATATAAAGTATATTATTTATTATCCATCCATAAGAATATTTATATTCCATAAAAGTCCATAAGATCGCTAATAATTTTATTAATAAGTCTATTAATAACTTCAATAGTTAAATTTTTGCTGCAAAGTTGAATCTAAAATATTATATTTAACTTAATATTAGATCAAGTTATTAATTAAATTTAACTTAATATTAACTTAACAAAAATATTAGATTTATTTATCCCAATAAGGTATGTGAATAGTGAGTGTAATATACGTATCTATTGAATTATTTAAATTATTTTTAAGAAATACATATTATTGCAATCCGTAAAATTTCATTATTTAATGTATTATATTTTATATTATATGGTATGCATGAATGCTCATGCAAAAATATGTTTCTTGTAAATTTAAATATGTCATATTTACGATATAAATTAATAGTAGTTTTAATTAATGTTAATTTAATGTTCATATCAAAATATATACTTTCTTTATCATTAATATTGGTTTTATTACGAATGAGGCTACCTGAATTAATTTATATATTTTACTATTTTCTGCTTGATGTTATTTTAATAGTAACCTAGTTTAAAATATGTATCTATTAAATTATTTAAATGATTTTGAAGAAAATCAATATCATTACAAATTGTTGCAATTCTTTAAATTTCATTATTTAATGTATTATATTTTATATTATATGGTATGCATGAATGAATGATCATGCAAAAATATGATTCTTGTAAATTTAAGTTAATGAAGTTAAAATAAAAAATTGAAATTTAAAATAAAAATTTTCCGCTAATGATTTTAAATTTATTTTTAATATTATTGTGTTGAATTATATATTTTACTATTTTCTGTTTGATGATATTTTTATAGTAACCTAGTTTAAAATATGTATCTATAAAATTATTTAAATGAGTTTGAAGAAAGTCAATATCATTACATATTTTTGCAATCCTTAAAATTTCATTATTAATGTATTATATTTTATATTATATGGTATGCATGAATGCTCATGCAAAAATGTTTCTAGCAAATTTAAATGTCATAATGACGATATTATGTTCGTATCTAGATATGCCTTCTTTATCATAAATATTAGTTTTATTAAAAATAAGACTACGTTCACTTATTGAAATTTTTTACGGTTTAATACATATTTATCATCAATATATCGAAACATATATTTTATATATTTATATAATTTAGATTTATTTTTTAAACAGTTATGAACAAATTCATATTCTATAAAGCTTAAGTCAGCTATAATTGGGCTACTATTACCTCTCATTGGAACACCTTTTATTTGTCTTAATATATGTCCCTACCTTTAAATAATTTTGATTTATTAACATATTTAAGGATTCTAATCAGTTTTAATTGATGTTAATTTTATGTTCATATAAAATTAACATAAAGAATTGAATTATATGGATAAATTTGTTCACTTATTGAACAAATTTATAAATTTTTAACCGAGCTTCATCTTTAAGCAAGGTTATTTGAATTAAAGAATTAATTACATAATCCATTTTAGAATATGAATTATATAATTTAATCCAAAATAATAAATATTTAATACTAATAATGCATAATAAGAGGTACATCATATGTATCTTCAAACAAGAATTCTTAAAAAACTTGTATTACTAACTCTGACATAGCATCGCGATCAAATACATGTCAACTGCATCTACATATTTTGTACCTCAAATTGAAATATAAAAATTAAATTTTCAAGGATATTTTTAAAGATATTTAAAAAGATATTTTAAAGATAGCTAAAAATACTTTTATAATAAACTAGTATTTTATTTTTTATTTGCCTTTATTTGTAAAATGATTCTTAATCTCGAGATATTCGTAATGATTTTGCTTTTCATATTAAAATAATTGCGTTTTTATTTCGTCTTAATCCGGATATTTGAAGTTTTTGTTCTAATAAGAGAGCAGCAGATATAAGAAAATAAAATGTCGAACTTGTTTTAATAATAAATATTTGCTTCTCCATTTCTATAATTCCATTCACTAAATATAATATGATTATAAATTTCAAGATATTTTTTAATATTCTTGAAATAAAATGTTGTATTTTATATTACCAAACTTTGAGTTTAATTACGATATGGTGTAATTTTTTACTTTGCAATTTCAAAATCAACTTAATTAACTATTAATTAAAAGAAGAATTAACATCACTGTCAAAAAGACTTTTTTATTTTTGATAACTAATCCTGCAAAAAAATAAACGGGAAAAATATAAAAAAATCCATTATTTCCATTCATAGAAGTTTGATAGCAAACAACGTTTTCTAAATCCAAAATGAAAGCAACATCATCTAACACAAATTGAATTTAGATATTAAATTATCTTCAAATGAAATTATTTAGCAACAACAATGTAAAAATCAATCTCTTAGTACATATATTAATAAGAGTTATGAGAACGCACATTTACCAAGTAGAATACCCGATATAAGGTACTACTGTCTGTTCCCCAGCTAGATATTCATGAAATCAGCAATCATCGAGTAATGGATATGCATTTCATCAAATATCAATGAACTATGCAGGTATAAAATAATAAACTGATTAGTAATTAATCAATCATTACAAGTCGCAACTTAATTTCGTGGAAGCCTAATAAATGAAACCATTGAAGATATTTTTGTTATTTCGTTTATTATCCTCGAATGATAGTCAATACGCTACTAAGCGGTAGTGATCCGATAGCTCATGGAGGCTGCAACTATAATACAATTGTAACACACTCTTACCTTTACTTAAACGTTAATATAAGAGTTCATAAATTGGCCACGAGTTCGTCATAAACTATTTTTCGTCTACATTATTTCTGCAGTCAGCATCTTGTAATCAGATCGCGATATCAGTTTTTTAAGAGTTTGAAACTTTTTAGATTTAGAATTTACAGAAGGTGATAAATGTTTTCCATCGTTAATTTGTAGATCCGTCGATATTTTTTTGTTCGATCTGCAGATGAAAAACATCGTTTTTAATTAAAAATGAAAAATATATTTTCATGTTTGACGAATTTGGATTCTATTATTTCAAGTTTGTTATTTTCACGTCTGTTATTTATTAGTCAATTCATAAAAATGAAGTTTATTTTAAATTTCATTTTTTTTAACTTGATTTAAATTATAGAAAATCTAAAAACAATTATTAATTTTATTATTTAATTATTAAATTTTGATTTAGCATTATTATGTTTTGTTTATTTTATAATTATATTAAATACGTAGACTCAGTTAGCTGATTTAATTTGTTCTACAGACATGTTATTATTGACCTGTGGGCTTTGTTTTCCCGGTAATATGACCTCTGCCAGAAATACTGAAACTATGTATAATTGGTTACGACTTTACTATTATTTTTTCTTATTTTCAAACAAGTTTGATGAATTATTAATTCTTAAAAAAGGGAGAAGTTTGCATCCCAAGGTGTTTACACTTTAAAATGTAAACTGCTTCACGTGATCACGTTTAAGAGACCAGGTAATGGCCAATAGCTAGGTCGCGTAGCGCGTGGAGTGAAGGTGGTAGATCTTTATAGATCTTGTTCCAGCCTGCAACCGCCTTAAGCAGGGCAGCCCCCTGTCAGATGCTGCTGGATGGCCCGTTGTAAGTTTAGTCTGAGTCAACTAAACTAGGTGGCGACACCGAAAAAGCAACGTTAAAAATTATGACTTAAAAGTTAAATATACTTAACCATATTGGAAAAATACGTAAGTACTAATGATTTCAATTTTAGATATTTTAAATGTAACAGAAAAAATTGTATAGTTTGTGATGTTATAAATAATAATTGTATCGTAAGTAATACGACAAACAAATGTTTTTCATTAAATATTAATAATAATTGTAACTGCAATACCGCAGGTGTAGTGTATCTTATACAATGTACATGTGGATTGCAATATATAGGAAAAACATATCAAATGTTAAAAACTAGGTTTAGGCAACACATATATAATATACAGCATAATAGTCAAACTATATTTCATAAACATATGAGATTAATAGGACATGATATTAAAAACTGTAAATTATTTATTTTAGAACATATTATCGAAGAAAACATTTCAATATTAAATCAAAAACTATTAGAAAAAGAAGATTTTTGGATTAAAACGCTTAATTCCATGTACCCATTAGGATTGAATGACGTGGTACAAGGAATTGGCAGAAGTAGTATAATACATAATAAACAACTATATTATAATAATCCAGTTAAACGCAAACCAAGAAGTCATGGTGATAAAAGGAATAGGAAAAATAGAGTTAAAAATATTAAAAAAGATATGTATATAAATGAACGATTAGAAATATTAAAACAACTTTTAAGAGATAATACGCTGAAAGATCTTTATATGTTGAATAAATCAAAGATTAATTAACGAATATGATAAGTTGAGTTTTATAATAGACAGTTATTGTAATACAAAATACTATAATCGTACAATAAATGTTAATAATAACAATGGAAAATATGCATTAACCATAAACTTCATTAATAAATGTATAGATAACATAAATATAGCCGGACTTTTAAATAATTCTAAAAGTAAAGAAATAATAGGGTCAGATTTAAGTAAATATATTCCTAAAATAAGGTATAAACTCCTACCACCATTAGGACGAAAAATTTGTAATTATAATAAAGAATTAAAATCAATATGTAACGATAATATTAGAAACATAATGGAAACAGAATGCAATTGTAAAAGTCTTAGTTTTGATAAAAAAAAGAACATATATGTACCCATAATCTAGAATTAATTAAAAATTGTGAATTAAGAAAGCTGCTATCAAAAGGGTATAAATATAGATTAAATAATAAGAACGACAAAAATAAAATTTACAATTCGTTATATAATAACTTAAATGATAACTTTAGTAAGCTGATTAATAGGGAAAGCTCGAATATATCTAAGATAAACATTTGGAAAGATTATATATTTGATAAAATTAAAAATAAAATGAAAATAACAAACAATTATAAAAGAAAAGATAAAATTAATAAAGATATGTATAAAGAACTTACTAAATTAAAGGATAACTATATAATAACAACTATTGATAAAGCTAGTAATAACTTTGTCTTCATATGCAAAAAGCTTTATTATGATATACTAATGAAAGAGGTTAATTCTAATGATTTAAATGTAAATCCAACATATGAACGTAGTGAGTTGAGTTTAGAAACAATTATTACAAGTCACTGTTCTATAATGGATAAAAAGGGTATAAAGGTTGAATTAGATAATAAAACTATACCTATATTATATTGGAATCCAAAATTACATAAAAATCCAATAAAACCTAGGTTCATATGTAGTGCGTTTAAATGTACATTAAAACCACTTTCTGTCTATATGAATAAAATACTTAAAGTAATTAAAGCACATTTTTAAAAAATATTGCAAGGTAATCGAAATTAATACTGGTATAAAACACTATTTCAGTATTAATTCTACAAAAGAATTTTTAGAACAGACAAAAGGAATAAATTTTCAAAATATAAATACATACGATTTTAGTACGCTTTATACAAATCTAGATTTAGTAGATATTAAAGAAGCGTTAGTAAAATTAATTAATCTTATATTCGGAAAAAGATATACATATATATGTTATAATAATTATAACGCCTATCTAACAAAAATTAAACCATCAAATAAATATAAATATATGGATAAAATTGAATTAATAGAATCCTTAAATATTTTGATAAATCAAAATTATTTAAAAGTAGGGACATCTATATTTAGACAAGTAAAAGGTGTTCCAATGGGTGGTAATAGTAGCCCAATTATAGCTGACTTGTTTTTAAGCTTTATAGAATATGAATTTGTTCATAACTGTGTAAAAACTAAATCTAAACAATATAAATATATGAAATATATGTTTCGATACATTGATGATATATGTGTATTTAATTCTAATAATTTTTATTCAATTAGTGAGCACATTTATCCAGAAAGCCTTATTCTTAACAAAACCAATATTAATGATAAAGAAGGTGTATATCTAGATATGAACATTAAATTAACATTAACTAAAACTACTATTAATTTATATCGTAAAGATGACATATTTAAATTTACAAGAAACATATTTTTGCATGAGCATTCATGCATACCATATAATATAAAATATAATACATTAAATAATGAAATTTTAAGAATTGCAACAATATGTAATGATATTGGCTTTCTTCAAAATCATTTAAATAATTTAATAGATACATATTTTAAACTAGGTTACTATAAAAATAACATCAAGCAGAAAATAGTAAAATATATAAATCAACACAATAATATAAAGAATAAATTTAAACTCTTAAGTGGCAAATTTTTATGGATGGATAATAAATAATATACTTTGTATTAGAATAAGATACTAGATAGTTATTTCAGAGGAAATACATCATTAGCATGTATTTGGCCCCGCTGCTATGTTGGGTAGAGGAGTTAGGGGCCGAAACCTGATAGCATAGCAGTTCCTCCTGATGACCTCTAATTCTTATTCTGATACAACGTCTGTTATTTATTAGTCAATTCATAAAAATGACGTTTATTTTAAATTTCATTTTTTAACTTGATTTAAATTATAGAAAATCTAAAAACAATTATTAATTTTATTATTTAATTATTAAATTTTGATTTAGCATTATTATGTTTTGTTTATTTTATAATTATATTAAATACGTAGATTAAGTTAGCTGATTTAATTATCCGAATATTTATATTAGCTTGAGAGTTTAATTTTTG
Source organism: Pomphorhynchus laevis (assembly GCA_012934845.2). Classification (NCBI taxonomy): domain Eukaryota; kingdom Metazoa; phylum Acanthocephala; class Palaeacanthocephala; order Echinorhynchida; family Pomphorhynchidae; genus Pomphorhynchus; species Pomphorhynchus laevis. Next base: position 121,376 of record WNNJ02000366.1, on the reverse strand, counting down.
TTAAATAGGCGTTATAGGTGTTATCGCATATAATATATCTATCTCAAATGGAAACCGCTTGTTTAATATTTGCCAGGTCTAAATTTGTAAAACGCGTTCTAAAATCGTACGTATTTATATTTTGAAAATTTATTCCTTTTGTCTGTTCTAAAAATTCTTTTGTAGAATTAATACTGAAATAGTGTTTTATACCAGTATTAATTTCGATTACCTTACAATATTTTTTAAAGTGTGCTTTAATTACTTTAAGTATTTTATTCATATAGACAGAAAGTGGTTTTAATGTACATTTAAACGCACTACATATGAATCTAGGTTTTATTGGATTTTTATGTAATTTTGGATTCCAATATAATATTGGTATAGTTTTATTATCTGATTCAATTTGTATACCCTTTTTATTCAATATTGAACAGTGACTTGTAATAATTGTTTCTAAACTTTACTCACTAGGTTCATATGTTGGATTTACATTTAAATCATTAGAATTAACCTCTTTCATTAGTATATCATAATAAAGCTTTTTGAATATGAAGACAAAGTTATTACTAGCTTTATCAATAGTTGTTATTATATAGTTATCCTTTTCCGATTGTGGCACGATATTATCCTCACAGGTATTGATCTTATTTTTGATACAGCAGAACGCTACTAATCAGTCTGGGTGGGTCTCATCAGCTGCTAACCCAGACCTACATTTCACGTTTCGACCCTTATTATATTTGGATTCCAATATAATATTGGTATAGTTTTATTATCTGATTCAATTTGTAAAATTGAATCAGATACGTGAAATGTAGGTCTGGGTCAGCAGCTGAAGAGACCTACCCAGACTGATTAGTAGCGTCCTGCTGTATCAAAAATAAGATAAATACCTTTGAAAATAATATCGTGCCATAATCGGAAAAATTTCAGCTCATAGATGCAATCCAATACAATATAGTTATCCTTTAATTTAGTAAGTTCTTTATACATATCTTTATTCATTTTATCTTTTTTTGTAATTGTTTGCTATTTTCATTTTATTTTTAATTTTATCAAATATATAACCTTTCCAAATGCTTATCTCTGATGTATTTAAGCTTTTACTATTAATCATTTTACCAAAGTAAGCATTTAAGTCATTATATAACGAATTGTAAATTTTATTTCTATTGTTATTATTTAATCTAGTAACTGTATTATTTAATCTAGTAACTGAGTTATTTAACAGTATTATTTAACTATATTATTTAATCTAGTAACTGAGTTATTTAATCGAGTGACTGTATCTTAATGCTGGACGCTTCAAACGCATTCAATTCTGGTAACAGGAAATATGCAGTTCGTGTGTCCGGTTCTTGATGGTGTCTTAGCCAATTTATACGGAAGAACGGGAATAATGACGGTGGATAATGAAATCTGGTACTCGTCCGAAGGTTTCACACAGGGCGATTCGAAGGTTTCACACAGGGCGATCTGTTTTCGATGGTGGCATTAGCATCAGCGTCACTTCCTCCGATCGATCGTCTACAAAGTCACGTGCCTTCAGCCACGCATAAATGGTATGCAGACGATGCGAATGTCGTGGGATCAGTCGGAGCATGCCTTTCGGCTCTAAATTTCGTGATAGCTGAAGGTCTGGCTTATGGCTTCCACTATAACCCCGCAAAATGCTGGCTTCTCGTTCACCCCTCTAACGCCAAGCACGCGGAAGAAGTTTTTGCTGATTCCGCAATTCCGATAAGATCAGATGGAACTGAAGTCCTTGGATCTCCAATAGCTCAAAAGAGTTTACAGACGAGTAGATTGTCAAAAGGGTCCGAAATTGGGTGATACTTGTAAACCGCTTGGCCGAGGTTGCCGCAATTGATCCACAGTGTGCTCACGCTTGTTTAACTCACTCTATTCAGCACAGGTGGGCGTTCGTTATAAGGAAGTGTCAATTTGATCGTGTCCATCTAAACCCTGTGGAGAATGCAAAAAGGAACACTCTGCTTCCTAAAATATGTGGAATACCACTAATATCGGATTCCCTCAGACAGGTTTTCAGTCTCCCAGTAGGAATGGGTGGATTGGGAGTCCGCGATATATCGGTGATGCACGAATTGGAACACGGTTGGTCTCTATTGTTATTTCATACATTGAAATCTGTTGACTCGAGGGAAGAAGCAATGCAAGAGACGATTAGAACGATTGTTCGTCAGAAGTCAAACTTTTGGGCGGCGAATCACGAAAGCATAAAGGCGTCTGGACCATCCATATTGCTCAACACCATCCCATACGCCAGGGAAAAAGGTGCCTCATTGTGGTTATCTGCAAGGCCAATCGAATGTGAGGACTGTCGCCTTTCTGCTCGTGAATTTCGAGACGCGATAAATTCAAGATATGGCCTCATGTGTTCAGACGTTCCGTTATCGTGTATATGTGGACAACCCAACAACGTGGCACATGCGTTGTCGTGTAAAAAATGTGGTATGCCAATCACTCGCCATAATTCACTACGCGATATAATTGCAAGATATTTGAGCAGGGTTTCTTCGTGCGTAGCGGTCGAACCCGTCCTAGCTCCAGAACACCCATCGCACGTATTTGATTCGCCTAATACAACAAAAGATCGAGACGCTGCTCGGATATAGTATGTACAGATCTCTTAGGAAATGGGAATGAGCGGTCCTTCATGGACATAGCCGCATTCAACTCTAATGCTCCTTCCTATTTCCAGAGAACACTTGCCAATGCACACAGTTATCACGAAGGGAGTTTCTTCCCACTAACCTTTTCGACGAGTGGTGGAGCAGGAATTACGGCAAAATTCGTCATAAGTACAACCGCAGAAAGAACGGCGGATAAAACAGGCAGGAAATATAATAGCATTGCTTCGGAAATTCAGATCAATTAGCTTTGACTTGGCCAGGGCATCATCTCGTTGCCTATGGGACCGCGCTACCATGTATCCAGTTCATATCAGTTCGCCAGCACCCGTCAAATCGACATTCCTACGCAAATATTTTCATCACAGAATCCCTCTTCGCGCGATGACTCTGGACTTGAGTGCCACTTTGCCAAAAAATGAAATATTAAATTGTTGATATGCGTAGCAGTTTTCGCGGTAGACCGTGAAAAGTTTACGAGGATTGACGAATTTTTTCTAGTTTAATTATAAATTTCTGTTTGTTATAATAAATTCAAATAAAAAATAAAAAAAATATTTAATCCATATTTATACCCTTTTGATAGCATTTTCCTTAATTCATTGTTTTAAATTAATTATAGATTATGAGTGCATATATGTTCATTTATTTTATCAAAACTAAGATTTTTACAATTGCATGCTGTTTCCATTATGTTTCTAATATTATCGTTACATATTGATTTTAATTCTTATAATTACAAAATTTTCGTTCTAATGGTGGTAGGAGTTTATACCTTATTTTAGGAATATATTTACTTAAATCTGACCCTCTTATTTCTTTACTTTTAGAATTATTTAAAAGTCCGGCCATATTTATGTTATCTATACATTTATTAATGAAGTCTATGGTTAATGTATATTTTCTATTGTTATTATATTGTTATTAAATTGTTATATTGTTATTATATTGTTATTATATTGTTATTTCTATTGTTATTAAATACGTTGAACCGCATTATGAGTTACGATAAATTCTATTTAAATAGTTGAAATGTTTAGGGAATTACAAATTATCGTAATGTATTAAGTAAAGACGAATGCGTCACTTCTAATTGCATACTAATTGTTGTCATTATATAATCGTTTTCAGTTCACAATTTAGTACAGTTCATATGGGATATAAATGCTTAAAATTTCAAAACATTAACAATATATGAAAGCGAAGAATCTGACTTTAACATATCTGAATACAATTCATCTTTAATTCATAATTTATATATTTATTATATATTGTATATATGACATAAATAATATATTACATTTTACATGCAAGAGTAAAAAATATTTTCAAATAAATGAACATTAAATCTAAAAATAATAAAGCGACGAATTAGAAATGACACATTAAAATAGATAAATAATGCTATAGGTTACTACCAATAGCGAAACTGAGAGTTTAAATAATAGCTTTAATGATATTTCGCTTACTTCTGTTAGCATCTTCAGAAAATTACAGTTTTTAAAAATGTACATGTTTATATAAAAAAGTTCAAATCGATCGCCGCCATTTGCTTTGAGCAGGTGCTGCTGTTGTTAGCGACAACCAGCTGCTTTCACTTTTGTTTGAATTTTAAACACGATTTCGGCAATTTTTGAAGGTACACAAAACGCAATGAAAAAGGATGATTAAAAATATAGAAGCTTTCTTAATTAACAATTTTCAATTAATTCTAGATTATGGGTACATATATGTTCATTTATTTTATCAAAACTACGACTTTTACAATTGCATTCTGTTTCCATTATGTTTCTAATATCATCGTTACATATATATATTTCAATTCTCTATTATACTTACAAATTTTACGTCCTAATGGCGGTAATAGCTTATACCATATTTTGGGAATATATTTATTTATATCTGATACTATTATTTCTTTACTTTCAGAATTATTGAAAAGTCTACCTATATTTATGTTATCTATAGCCTTGTTAATGAATTTTATGGATGTTATAGATGTTCCTACTTTTAAATAATTCTGATTTAAATAATGAAGTTTATGGTTAGTGTATATTTTTTATTGTTATTATTAACATTTATAGTCCGATTATAGTATTTTATATTACAATAACTGTCTATTATAAAACTCAACTATCATATTCGTTAATTAATCTTTGATTTAATCGTTCACGACGTATAAACATTGAGAAGAAACAAGATAATGTTAATCACGAATTTTCAACTATTTTAATAGTCCTTTTCAAGTGATACAATTGGTAACAACAAAAATAAAAACTAATGTATATATGCAATAAAAACGGAATAAACACACAGTGAATCTATCGGTTTTGCATTGTGCTTGTAGGGATAGCTAATGTCCAGTTATCTTTATTACCATCCATCGAGTTAGCATAGTGCTGGATGTGAATACTTTCGTTATCAGACGTCTTGGTAGGCTGTCCTCCTTTTCTAAGACCTTAGCTACGGCAAAGTCTGGTTCGTGATTATGGATCAACCAATGATTCACCAATGCTGACAAATTATCTCCCCTTTTAAAATTATATTAATGTTGTTTTATTCTGGTTATTAAACCCTGCTTTGTCTGTCCGAAATATTTGGCTGAACAATTCATACACGGTATCTCGTAAGTTACATTATTAGGTTCATATTTAGGTTTGCTCTTGAAATAACCAGATAAAGAAAGTATTCACATCCAGAACTATTCTAACTCGATGGATGATAATAAAGATAACTGGACATTAGCTATCCCTACAAGCACATTGCAAAACCGATAGATTCACTGTGTCTCTTCCGTTTCTATTGCATATATACATTAGTTTTTCTTTTCTTTGTTGCTAATTGTATCACTTGAAAAGGACTATTGAAATAGTTGAAAATTCGTGATTAACATTATCTTGTTTCTTCTCGATGTTTATACGCCGTGAACGATTAATGAACATATCGAATGTATCAATGGGCTATATTAGGAAGTGTTTTGGCGGCACTTTTATGAAATTTTTGGTTAAGACAATCAACGATGAAAAGAAACTAATTAGTAGGTAATGCTCCATCGAGTATATAAAGCAATGCAGAACGCATGGTGCGATTCCCATTTTTGTTCGCTTTAAATGTGGTGTTGACAATTTTAACCAATCTAAAATGCAAAATAAAATACAAAATATGCTAATGTCATTCTCTGTACAAGAAGCTAGAAGACAAATCAGTAAACTTCGCAATACCCTTAGAGCAAGTTGGCAAAATATTATTCGGTGCATGAACAGTGAGCAAATTCTATTTATAGAGCACTATATTAATAACGTGAGTAATCGACATAGGTTAAAGATACAACGTAGAATGCTAATAAATTGAATAGACTAGTTCGTATAATGAATACTTTGGAACATGTGGTAAACTATATTAATATGTCTCATAGAAATCTTTCATCATCTGAAGAACAATTACCTAACTTGGGGCCTAACTTTGAGCCAACAAGCAAGCAATCAGAAATTGATATTCGTTGTGATTCTGAGTACATGCTATCTAAATTACGCAATTCTAGCTTTCTAAAAATCATTCAGTATGACATGATGGCGCGCATTCATTCGAGACAAAATCCCCACAATCTTTCTACAAATCAAAAAAAACGCTTTACGACATATCAGGACTGACCCAACATTCATAATTTGTAGAGCTGATAAAGTACATGCTATAGTCGTAGTAGATACGATCGATTATGTCAAATGTGGACTGGATTTGATATCATCTGATAAGTTTACAATACTTGAGTGATGATACATCCAAACGAGAACGACAATTTAACTCTACATGATCCTTGTTTCAAAAAATTGGAAAAAAAATTCGAAATTATGGTATGATAAGGTGAAGTCATCCCATGCTCTGGCGGGCTTCCTATATCTGTTACCGAATATCCATAAGCCCACTCTGCAATTCCGCCCGGTAATTACCACATACAAAAGTTTCTCTTACTCACTGGCCAAGGAAATAAACAGACTACTTCGCCTATATAGAGAACCTGCTCCTTCGTATATAAGGGATGATCCTGCATTTGCTAAAGAAATATTGCAGTACAGTGGCCAAACAAATTTTTTCATGACTGCGGACGTGAAGTCATTGTTTACGAATGTCCTACTTGAAACAACAATACTACTGGCATCTAAGTTGTTGGCTACGAAGTGTGACAACCCAAAATTATCAACAACAGAGTGGGAACAATTATTAAAATGGTGTACTAATAAGAACATTTTCTTATTCAAAGGACAACCTTATGAACAGAGCAACGGTGTTGCCATGGGCTCTCCATTGGGATCGATACTGGCGGACATATATATGACGCATTGGGCGGAAGATGTATATTCTTTTATCCCTAACCTAATTAAATGGTTAAGATATGCTGATGATGTATTTTGTATATTGTCTGTTGATCAAGGTTCGGAAATAATCGAGTCATTGAATAGCAGAGATCAGGCAATACAATGGAGTGTGGTAAGGGAAAATATAGACGGTGAAATATCCTTCTTGGACGTGTTGATTATGAAGACTAACAATATACTTACGACGGACGTATATAGGAAATCTAATATACCCTGGTGTCCAACAAGTTGGAATACTCATGTATTTTCTAACTACAAAATAATGGCAGCGAAAGCGCTCTATGATTGGGTGGTTAACATATGCTCAACACCGACAGCTAGGGATAACCAATTCCAGCGAATTTCTGAAGTGTTGAAATCTAGAGAGTTTTCTATATGGACTATACACGAATCTATCAACCGTTGTCTTAGGAGTATAGTGATGGAAAATAATTCTTCTGAAGCTATCTCAAAAGAGAAACGATTATTTATACCCACGATATTTGTAAGTGATGGATGTTCTAATTTCTTAAAAAAGAATCTACCAGCAAATACGTCCTTATATCATGTGAGGAATTCTACTCTATCTGGTTATTTCAAGAACAAACCCAAATATGAACATAATAATGTAACTTACGAGATACCGTGTAAGAATTGTCCAGCCAAATATTTCGGACAGACAAAGCAGGGTTTAATAACCAGAATAAAACAACATTAATATAATTTTAAAAGGGGAGATAATTTGTCAGCATTGGTGAATCATTGGTTGATCCATAATCACGAACCATACTTTGCCGCAGATAAGGTCTTAGAAAAGTAGGACAACCTACCAAGACGTCTGATAAACGAAAGTATTCACATCCAGAACTATGCTAACTTGATGGATGGTAATAAAGATAACTGGACATTAGCTATTCCTACAAGCACAATGCAAAACCGATAGATTCACTGTGTGTTTCTTCCGTTTTTATTGCATATATACATTAGTTTTTTTCGTTGTTACCAATTGTATCACTTGAAAAGGACTATTGAAATAGTTGAAAATTCGTGATTAACATTATCTTGTTTATTCTCGATGTTTATACGCCGTGAACGATTAATGAACACATCGAATGTATCAATGGAATATATTAGGAAGTGTTTTGGCGGCACTTTTATGGAATCTTTGATTTATTGAGCAAATGATATTTTTATAAAAACTTCTTATATTTACATAAAGATCTTTTAGCTTATTATATCTTAAAAGTTTTTAATATTTCTAATTGTTCATATATACTTATCTTTTTTAATATTTTACGTCTATTTTTCTTATTCCTTTTATCGCCATGAATTCTTGGCCCACGTCTAACAGGATTATTATAATATAGTTGTTTAATATTTACTATATTACTTCTGCCAATTCCTTGTACCATGTCATTCAATCCTAATGGGTACATGAAATTAAGCGTTTTAATCCAAAAATCTTCTTTTTCTAATAGTTTTTGATTTAATATTGAAATGTTTTCTTCGATAATATGTTCTAAAATAAATAATTTACAGTTTTTAATATCATGTCCTATTAATCTCATATGTTTATTAAATATATTTTGACTATTATGCTGTATATTATATATGTTACCTAAACCTTGTTTTTAACATTTGATATGTTTCTCCAATATATTGCAATCCACATGTGCATTGTATAAGATACTACACCTGCGGTATTGCAGTTACAATTATCATTAATATTTAATGAAAAACATTTGTTTGTCGTATTACTTACAATACAATTATTATTTATAACATCACAATCTTAACAATTTTTTCTTTTACATTTAAAAGATCTAAAATTGAAATCATTAGTACAAATTAAAATCATTTCAAAGTTAATAATTCATTAAACTTGCTTGAAAATTTGCGGAAAAATAATAATATAGAGAACTTTATTTATCCACATAACCTTTTGGTAGGGATTGAAAAACAAGCAAATATTGCAGTCAGTAAACAGGTAATAAACAATATTTAACATTAGTTATATGCATCTTAATACTTCAATAGGAAACTAGACAGGTGTGCGGATTATCAGGATTTCCGTAGTTTGCCAATCTCGGCTAATCCTAATTTAGACAAATGTGGACAAGAAAAAACATGCAGTAAGGATGCACAATGAAAGTCACAGAATATACATTTACATTGAAGGGAGATTGGATGAATTGGAATATTAATAATGGGAAATTTATCATTATAACCATGAATATAAAGCCTGGATAGTAATGCTTTCTTAATATAACAAGCCTGCTGCCACTGAGTCTGTAAAAATATGTGTGTTAAATAAATCTCAGGGTTAACTTTAATCTTTTCAGAATAAATTCAGATTTATTAATCGGAAACGCTTGAGTTTTTGGCAAATTGAAGATCGCGCGAATATAATTAGATCACATAGGAATACGAGATAATATGGCTATAGATGTAGAAGAATATTTCACTGAAATACTCTTAATGTACATAATAAATCTGTTCTGACAGTTATCTATTTGAGCAAAATTCGAATAGAATAAGGCCGACCTTATTACCAGTAAATTGTATGTTAAAATTGGCTATAGCATTACCCGAAAGCATTTAATTACACCCTCGAATGACATATCATCCAGATTACTTAGTACAGGCAGCCATAGTAATCTTCGAAGCCTTTTCCTCGACATGGGAGGTGAAGAACCATCTAGAATTCAACTGTAACCCAAGATATGTAATATTCCTACAGAATTCAAGAGGCTGAGAGTCTAAAATAAGCATGGTCCACACAGTATTTAGATAATTAATCCAAAGCTAGGTGTGATTTCGTACGGACTTGTAGACATAATAGCTGGGTCGTCCGCATACATTATCGTCGTTATCGATATTCTACGAAGACTATCCCCTAAAAAGAACGCAGATAAATTGAGAATCAGAGTGTCGCCATGTATGACACCCTGTGTAGATGAGAAATATTTAGAGTAATTGAGGTCGTCAAAACCGTTAAGGTAGTTTGGTTCTAATATGTTCTTTATTAACTGTAGTAATCCACCATTTATGTGAAAATAATGAGCTAATTTGAAAAGCAGCAATGGGCGATTAACAGAGTCAAAAGCCTAGCAAAATATATTATCAGGAAACGATTTATGTACTTCATTCTCGACAATATTCAATGCATTTAAAGTTAAGCGATTAGTACGAAAACCGAATTGTTTATGTGGAAAATATTCTCGAAATTTAATGATGCGACGAGTCACGGCGAAGGATAAAAGCTTATAGGTATGATTAATAAGAGCAATACCACAATAAGAATCAACATTATTAGCATCATCCTTTCTTTTATACAATACCTTAATAATACCTTCTTTCCGAGATTCAGGAACAGAGCAGCCACTAAGAAAGAAGCTATTATTAGTTAGAAAAATAATAATTACGTCGTAAATACATATTTCAGTATTTCTGACAGAGTTCATATTGACAGAAAAACAAAGTTCACTGGTCAATAATAACATGTCAGTAGAACAAATCAAATCAGCTAATTGAGTTACGTATTTATAAAATTGACAGAAAAATAATTAAAAATATTATTATAATTAATATTGATCATTAAACATAATTAAAAATCAATATTTAATGATTAAATAATAAATAATAAAATAATTATAAATAAAACAGTTTGAAAAAGCCCTAAAAAAGTTTGAGAGATAAATTAACATACAATTACTAACTACTTACAATTTATGATTTCACATTTATTTTAATTTTTGTTAGATAGGCGTTATAATTATTATAACATATATGTGTATATCTTTTACTATTACCACCCATTGGAACACCTTTTACTTGTCTAAATATAGATGTCCCTACTTTTAAATAATTTTGATTTATCAAAATATTTAAGGATTCTATTTAATTCAATTTTATCCATATATTTATATTTACTTGATGGTTTAATTTTTGTTAGATATGCGTTATAGTTATTATAACATATATATGTATATCTTTTTCCGAATATAAGATTAATTAATTTTACTAACGCTTCTTTAATATCTACTAAACCTAGATTTGTATAAAGAGTACTAAAATCGTATGAATTTATATTTTGAAAATTTATTCCTTTTGTCTGTTCTAAAAATTCTTTTGTAGAATTAATACTGAAATAGTGTTTTATACCAGTATTAATTTCGATTACCTTGCAATATTTTTTGAAGTGTGCTTTAATTACTTCAAGTATTTTATTCATATAAACAGAAAGTGGTTTTAATGTACATTTAAAAGTACTACATATGAACCTAGGTTTTATTGGATCTTTATGTAATTTTGGATTCCAATATAATATAGGTATAGTTTTATTGTCTGATTCAACCTTTATACCATTTTTATCCATTATAGAACAGTGACTTGTAATAATTGTTTCTAAACTTAAATCACTACATTCATATGTGGTGTTTATATTTAAATCATTATAATTTACATCTTTCATCAGTATATCACAATAAAGCCATTTGCATATGAAGACAAATGTACATTTAAAAGCACTACATATAAATCTAGGTTTTATTGAATTTTCATGTATTTTTGGATTCCAATGTAATATAGGTATAGTTTTAATATTCACTGTATTAGAATTAGATATTATGCCAAATAATCAAATTGCGTAAGCGGAAATACATCATTAGAATGCATTTGACCACGCTTATATGTTGGGTCGAGAGACAAAGACAGAATCTGAATATTTATATTCGGAATATTTATATTTGTAAATATTCGTTTTTAAGATTAAGATATTTACAAATTTAAATATATTTATAAAAAAGCTATCTGAGACTTGGATTTTCGATTATATATGTAGAACTACATTTATAATGGATAATTATAAATCTACAAAATATTATTAAAATATTAAATTTACAACATACAAATCAACAAAATATTATAAAAAATAAATTTAAACTATTAAGTAAAATTTTTTTATATAATTAAAAATAATCTCTGTATTTGAATAAGATTCACTTGACAATCAAATTTCATCAGAGGAAATACGAAATTAGTACGTATTTGACCCCGCTGCTATGTAGGGTCGTGGAATAGGGGCCGAAACCTGATAACATTAGCAGTTTCAATATTAAATCAAAAAAGTCAATATTAAAACAAAAAGACGATTTTTGGATTAAAACGCTTAATTCAATGTACCACTTAGGATTGAATGACGTGGTACAAGGAATTGGCGGAAGTAGTATAGTAAATAATCAACAACTATATTATAATAATCCGGTTAAACGCAAGCCAAGAAGTCATGGTGATAAAAAGAATAAGAAAAATATACTTAAAAATATTAAAAAAGATATGTATATAAATGAACAATTAGAAATATAAAAACAACTTTAAAGATATAATAAGCTAAAAGATCTTAATGTAAATATAAGAAGTTTTTCTAAAAATATCATTTGTTCAATAAATCAAAGATTAATTAACGACTATGATAGGCTAAGTGGTAATACAATATATATTTAATATATATTATATAAAATAATACAATCAAAATTATTTAAAAGTAGATACATCTATATTTAGACAAATTAAAGGTGTTATAATGAAAGATAATAGTAGCCCAATTATAGCTGACTTGTTTTTAAGCTTTATAGAATATGAATTTGTTCATAACTGTGTAAAAACTAAATCTAAACAATATAAATATATGAAATATATGTTTCGATACATTGATGATATATGTGTATTTAATTCTAATAATTTTTATTCAATTAGTGAGCACATTTATCCAGAAAGCCTTATTCTTAACAAAACCAATATTAATGATAAAGAAGGTGTATATCTAGATATGAACATTAAATTAACATTAATTAAAACTACTATTAATTTATATCGTAAATATGACATATTTAAATTTACAAGAAACATATTTTTGCATGAGCATTTATGCATACCATATAATATAAAATATAATACATTAAATAATGAAATTTTAAGAATTGCAACAATATGTAATGATATTGGCTTTCTTCAAAATCATTTAAATAATTTAATAGATGCCTATTTTAAATTAGGTTACTATAAGATTTAAATCAAACAAAATATAGTGAAACATATAAAACATACATAGAATAAGGTACAAATTTTATCATAGGAAAAACGTCATTAGTGCGTATTTGACCCCGCTGATATGTTGGGTCGAAGAATAGGTGCCGAAATCTGATAGCATAGCAGTACATCTTGATGATATATAATCCTTATTCTGATATAACGTTTGCTATTCATTAGTCAATTCTTAAAAATTGATTTTTATTTTAAATTTTAATTTAAAATATACTATATTTTAAATATTTTAATTTAAAATTTAATTTTATAAATGTAACAACATTTTATAAATATTGTTAAATGCTTTAACAATATTTATTTATTATTATTTATTATTAAATTATTAAACTTTGACTTAGTAGATGTTGAACATCTACTATAGTCAAAATATATATTCTGAATTAGTAGAATAAAAACCAATTTAAATTGATTTTGTTAATCGAAAGAAATAACAACATTAAAAAAAAACAAAATGAATTGCTGATTTTTCCCTTTAGGTAAAATTTATTTCCTTTATCGGATTTGTATTCTGAAAACAGTTTATATCATTTATATCATATATTTTTTGAACTTGTTTAAACAAGTAAACAAGTAATGATCAATTAATGAGCAATTATGTTTACGATAAACTCATCGTTGTGGATTTTTCTGATTTCTGTGTTGTTTTTAAGATAACTGTTTTAAAAGTAAATATAAATTTATTTAATTGAATTATTTAACATTAAAAATTTCAATAATTATAAATAATATTAAATTGGTTTAATATTAATGTGATAATTGTGGCCGCAATGGAGACGAAAATGCTTTGATTCAAGAACAGCTTTAAAAGATGGTGTTCGGAACGCAGAAATTAGGAACCAATTTGGCATGGTGTAAATATTAGAGAAACTTGGCGAAGTGCAAACGAATACCAACCATCAATTAAGCCCATTGTTGTGACAGTGGAAGGAAAATGTTCAATAAAAAGACCAAAGCTGCGATTGGTAGACGTTATACGTCATGACCTGACGAGTGTCATTCTGGTAGCCAAAAGCTCCCTCGATAGAACCATATGGAGACAATGTTCAAAAGCATCGGACCCTGTTCCTACACTGGAAAAACGCTAAAGTAAAAGAAGAAGATTAATTTGATAATTAATAAATTAATTTTATAACTTTCATAATATTAATTTAACTTTTTTAATAAATAAATTGTTTATTAATAAATAGACTGTTTAATAAATAAATTGTTTATTTATTATTTTTAATTATATAAAATAAATAAAGATTTTTTTGAATTAAAGAAATGTTGTCAATCGAATAGTGAATTCACAGATTTAACAGTCTATTAGTTATTTATACATAAAGATGAAATGTTACTTTTAATAATGTATAATATTACTTTTTTCTAGTTTGTCTAAATTTTGAAATCGTTTTCCCTATTGATGCTTTAGTAAACTATCAATGACAATATTTTCACAATGTTTAAGACTAACCAGTATCAACCGATTAACGTATCGTCCCAACAAAATTCAAGTGTAATTCAGCTAATACCAGTGACAGTCATTTATGTGATTATAATAATATTAACAATTACTGGTAACATGCTATTCATTTTGTCAGCGTTGCTTGTAAAGCGGTTACGAACACCGAACAACATACTGATAGTCAATATGGCTATTTGTGATATTATGGTTGCAGTAATTGTCATGCCGATAGCAGCACTAAATCATCTACTCGGAGAATACTGGCAATTAGGATCCTTTTTATGTGACTTCTGGACAACAATGGATGTGTTTCTTTGTTCGTCGTCCATTTTCAATTTTCTTCTAATTAGCATGGACAGGTACTTAATTATAAAAAATCCATTCGCATACGAAAGAATAATGAACTTCAGAATTATGTTATGTGGCTGTACTGTATCGTGGTGTATAAGCGCTTTTGTGTCATTTGCTCCGGCCATTGGCTGGGAAATGGCTTCTAGTAACCTGCCAGTATGTATAGTTAATCAATCACTATCATACCAGATTTTGGCAACGTTATTAACATTCTATATACCGCTGGCTCTGGTGCTCACGACTTACGCTCACATTTATCGAATAGCCAGCAGTGTCTTGCTTAGATTCGGTAATTTAACATTTGCCGATTCATCTACTATTAATAAAAATCAGAATATTAAGCGAATGCCATTTAGCGAAACTGGAACTAAATCCAATGCAACTGGGCAGAACAATGTTGAAAATAAAAACACACTGTTACCGTCGTCATCATCACCTGGATACAATGACAAACAGCTGAGAAAATACTCCAAGGTCTCAATTTTATCATACATCAATTTGAAAAGATTATCATGTATGAATATTCTAAAAAGCGATCGGAACCAAAATTGTAAGAGCGCACTTGGTGCCAATCAGAAAGCTATTCGTACACTTGGAATAATACTTGGCTGCTTTTGTCTTTGTTGGATACCATTCTTCAGTCTTGCTCTATTTAAGCCTATTTATTTAAAGTATACAGGTAAGAAGGCTAATCTGCCATATTGGTTAGATCCACTCTTCCTGTGGCTTGGCTACTTAAATTCAACACTAAATCCTATAATATATTCAATATACCATAAAGAATTTCGATATACATTCAAATACCTACTAACCTGTAAATGCAGAGGTATAAACATGTACATACAGAAAGATATATATGAAACTCAATTTCAGGTGTGATATGTTCGTGACGTTTTAACTGTATATTGTATTTTGCGCATTTATGTATAGTTATATATAACGATTTGGTAATAAACAATATTTACAAAATATTTTTAGAAACGTTTCGTTTCTGATGTTTTCTGACGTATCTTTCATTTATTTTTCAACAGCTAGCGAACTAAAAACTAAAATAGTATGAAAATGAAATTTACAATTCGTTATATAATCACTAAAATTCTTACTTTAGTAAGCTCATTAATAACTAAAGTTTAAATAAATCTAAGATCCTTTGGAAAGATCATATATTTGATTAAATTAAAAAGAAAATGAAAATAACAAACAATTATAAAAGTGAAGATCAAATTACAGTCATTTTCAGTTTTATAGACAACTTTGTTCAGTTTTATAGACAACTTTTTTCAGTTTTATAGGCAACTTTTTTCAGTTTTATTGACAACTTTTTTCAGTTTTATAGGCAACTTTTTCAGTTTTATAGGCAACTTTTTTCAGTTTTATAGACAACTTTTTTCAGTTTTATAGGCAACTTTTTTCAGTTTTATAGACAACTTTTTAGATTATTTTTCAAAATTTTTTACCCTCAATGGATATATCTTTCGATGAAGGTAGTGATGAGCCAGGTGCAGTAAATGAGAAAAACCTGACCATTAACCAGGAAGAGAACGTCCAAGCTCGTAAAAAGAGGGTTTCAATCACTGGAAACACAGTTGATTGTTTTTTGGGCCTGTTAAAAGCTGAGCATAGCATACAAGAGATGCCTTCTATATTAAACGTCTCCAAAACCACAGTTAGAAGACTTTATGAGAAATATTTAGAGGGAAAACTTCAAAATTCAGCCATCTTTGTTTCTGCTGGAGATAAGAGGTCAACCAAAAAGAGATTTTTTCGTTTGAAAAGAATATCTTAGCATCAGAGCTAGCTTTGAATCCAAGCACTTCTCTTAAGGTTCTGAGTGAGAAGTTGCTAACTTATAATCCAGGAGGTTCCTATTCACTTCACACTGTCTCGAGAATAATAAAAGCAATGAACTACACAAGGAAAACGCTGACATTAGTAGCTATAAATAGGAACAGCAATGAAAACAAGCAGAAAAGAGCAGAGTACGGCATTGAAATGTCAAGTATTAGTGATGATAACCTGATATTTTTGGACGAAACGGGTATAAATCTCCGAATTTACCAAAGTTTTGGCTACTCTCCCAGGAGGAATACGAAGTGCTACATAAACATGCCCAATTCAAAAGGGACCAATATTTCAGTTCTATGTGCCATCACAAAACAAAGTGTTTGTGCTTATAAGGTGAAAACAGTAAGCTTCAAATCGTCCGATCTGAAAGAATTTATAGAGACGGAACTACCAACCTTGGCCTCACATGAAAGGAAATTTATAGTCATGGACAACGCCTCTATCCATAGGACTGCCGAGGTAAAGGAAAGCTCGGCTCAGAGGAATTACATTCTTAAGTTCCTACCACCCTACTCCACTCACTTGAACCCTATTGAGGAGTTCTTCTCATGTTTCAAATCAAAGGTGAAAAGCATAAATTCATCCTCCAATAGAGATGAATTGATTGAAACTATTCATGGAGTATTCAGAGATGAAGAATTCAGACTAGAAGGATATTTCACCCATATGCGAGATTGGGTTGTAAAGGCAATCGCACGAGTCGATTTTATTTAAATAATAAAATTCTTTGCTATACATCTAAATTAATTATATTTTATTTTAAAAAATCTAAAACTGTTGCCTATAAAACTGAAAAAAGTTGTCTATAAAACTGAAAAAAGTCGCCCATAAAACTGAAAAAAGTTGTCTATAAAACTGAAAAAAGTCGTCCATAAAACTGAAAAAAGTTGTCTATAAAACTGAAAAGGACTGTCATATAAAGATATGTATTTAGAACTTATTAAATTAACAACTATTGATATAGCAAGTAATGCCAGTTCGACTTGTTTCCACGCATTGGATTATATTGGTTAGCGATGCAGATAGCTTCTTTAATGAGTTTCCGTGATAAGTCGCTTACATAGCAAATACTTTCCACGTTGTCCCAATTAATATCGTGATTAGTATCCGTAACATGATTACATATATAAAATTATAAAGAAAATCATAGAAAGCTTAAATACATCAACGAATAAGACACTTGGGAAACTTCTATATTAGATAAAATTAAAAATAAAATGAAAATAACAAACAATTGTAAAAAGAAAGATCAAATTAATAAAGATATGTATTTAGAACTTAATAAATTAAAGCATAACTATATAATAACTATTGATAAAGCTAGTAATTAATAACTCTGTCTTCATATGCAAAAAGCTTTATTATTACCTTAAAAGAGGTAAATTATAATGATTTAAATGTAAACGTAGCATATGAACGTAGTGATTTTAGATTAGAAACAATTATTACAAATCACTATTCACTGATTGATAAGAAAGGTATAAAGGTTGAATCACATATTAAAACTATACCTATATTATATTAGAATATAAAATTACATCAAAATCCAATAAAACCTAGGTTCATATGTAATGCGTTTAAATGTACATTAAAACCACTTTCTGTCCATTTGAATAAAATACTTAAAGCAATAAAGGCACACTTTAAAAAATATTGCAAGGTAATCGAAATTAATACTGGTATAAAACACTATTTCAGTATTAATTCTACAAAAGAATTTTTAGAACAGACAAAAGGAATAAATTTTCAAAATATAAATACATACGATTTTAGTACTCTTTATACAAATCTAGATTTAGTAGATATTAAAGCAGCGTTAGTAAAATTAATTAATCTTATATTCTGAAAAAGATATACATATATATGTTATAATAACTATAACGACTATCTAACAAAAATTAAACCGTCAAATACATAAGTACATGGATAAAATTGAATTATTATAATCCTTAAATATTTTAAAAAATCAAAAATATTTAAAGGTAGGGACATCTACATTTAGACAAGTAAAAGGTGTTCCAATAGCAGGTTATAGCAGCCAAATTATAGCTGACTTGTATATAATATAATATTATAATATAATATAATAAATATAATATTCGTACAAAAGAATTTTTAGAACACACAAAAGGAATAAATTTTCAGAATATAAATACGTATGATTTTAGTACGCTTTATACAAATCTAGATTTAGTAGATATTAAAGAAGCGTTAGAACAATTAATTAATCTTATATTCGGAACAAGATATACATATATATGCCATAATAACACCTCCTCCGTTCACACCTTCTCGACACCTGATTCACAGTCTTGTTTTTTTTGTGGTCATGTAAGCGTGAGCTGGTACGCATTTGCCACGTTAAAATAAATCCTTTCTTTTAATAACCATAACGCCTAAGTAATTAAAATTAAACCCTCAAGTATATATAAATATTAAATTATTAAAGCCTTGAATATTTTGATAAATCAAAATTGTTTGAAAGTAGGGACATCTATATATCCATACTATACGAGTTGGCAGCACTAAACAGTAGGGTGAACTCCCATCAATGGTTTCGGCTGCCTTGTGATATTTTAAGAAGGCATCTCCGAGTATTTGCTAACGTGGTAACATGGGCATAGCTTCTTTAAACTAACCATGTGCTTTCCGGAACATCCTAATTTTATTCGGCAAGAATTTTACTTAAATGTCGTTGCTTGCTTTCTCACAGGATCCTTTGGAAGATACATTTTTATAATGTTGTATCAGATGGTGTTAAACTGTGCTCCGAGAGCAAATAAGCTTCAGTTTTATAATTGTAGATGTTGCCAAAAACCGGAGTTCGATTACATGCAGAGCAGACTTCCTTATCACTCCAAGACGAGCTGATGGTAGCCAGTAACACTCATCAGTAGGATGAACTACTACCATCAGTCGTCTCGGCTGCGTTGTGATATATTTAAAAGGCATCTCCGAGAATTTGCTAACGTGGTAGCATGGGCCTAGCCTCACAAGCCTTTGTCGATGATGTAAAACTATGGTGCACTATATACAGTAAACTGGATGCTAAACTGTTTCAGAACGACCTTGGCCGCATTTATGAATGGAGTTAAGCAGCGCGGATGGAGTTAAATATAAGTAAATGCGTATGTATGAGATTAGATAGCGTTGGGATCGATCATAATTACCACATTGAAGGAAAGATACTTACTTTTGTGTCGGAACAAAAGGATTTGGGTGTAATAATACACAAGACACTAAAAACAAATTTGAATACTGATTATGCTGGCAGTAAGGCAGTTTAAGTTTTGTATTGTATCAAAAATTGCTTCTCTCGAATGAACCCTTCTGTCTTCAAACTCCTTTATTGTTCTTTGTTTCGTCCACATCTTGAGTATTGCATTCAAGCTGTTTTTCCATGTACTAAAAAATAAATTACCGATCTTGAATCAGTGCTTCGTCGCGGGTTTCGAATTTGTTTTCGTAATTCGTATTCGTATGAGGACAGGTTATCCTTGTTAGGTTTATCTTCAATAAGATAAAGACTACTGTATCTTGATATCTTGGCAATTTGGACAGTTGTCAACTCATTTGAAGGATATCCCAACAATGTTATAAAGTTTAGAACTACAAATTGTAGTGGACATCGCTTCACCCTCTATAAATTTCCTCCTGGTAAAAATCCTTGAATAATGAGACACTCCGATCGTGTAATCAACATTTGGAATGCGCTACCTTAGGAAATTGCTTGTGTCTCCAGCTATTCACATTTCAAACTTCAAGCGAAGGAAGCGGATTCATAACAGCTCGAGCCATCAATCAAGGTTCAACTCTACTCATTCGGCTGATTGCATCTACCCTTCATTTTTTATTGTTTAATATCAACAGTGAACAGACTGGACAGTCATTTGCGGCTTGGTCTTGTACTCAATAATAATATGGATCAAATGATCAAAATATTAATTAAATCACTGCAATATTATGCTAACAAACAGGTTTGTTGTAATTTTTCAAATTCTAAAGAACCCATGTAGGTTGAGTATTAATAAACAGTTCCAACTAACTTTTTATTCTGATCTATTCAAAATAAGAGCGAAAGGCCTTAAGATTAGTAATACTTGCTCTATCGTGAATATTACCAATACTCGCCCTATTTTGTACTCAATAATAATCAAAAATAAATGTAATATATTTATTAAATAAACCACATAAATAATTATAAATATCACAAATATTATAATATTGATTTGCAATTATAATAATTATACAAAAAATAATTTGTATTTTCATAAAACGATTTATAGATAATATGTCATGCATTAGAATTAATATCGGAGGTCATCAGAGAAAACTGCTACCTCATCAGGATATCCCTCAGCACAGCATGATGTCGGGAGCAAATACATGCTAAAGTTTCAGTCTCGATGGCTACATATTTATCCAGCACAGTGGATAAATCAGATCAGCTAAATGAGTCTACATATTTTATATTACTTATAAATTAAAAATAACGCTAAATACAACTTAAATTATTATATAATAAATAATGAATAATTATTAAATAATATTTTATATCTAATAATATTGCATTCGGATCAAAAAATTGTTTTTTTTCTTGGCAAAGCATCCCCGAGAATTAAAACTCTTGAATTTTATTTAGATATTTCGGCTGCTCGTGCAGCCCTTTTCAATCTGAAATTTATACATTAGATAAGCGTTAGAAATTAAATCAAACAAAATCATAACATTAAAATGAAGACTTGGGAACCCGGGTGTACCGAAGAAAAGTATTAAGGCTTTATTCAAGTTAATCTACAAAATCATAACAGAAAGTTAAATAAGATAAACAAAAGGTTTTGTTTATCACGACGTTCTCTCCACCACAAAAAATCTTCGAGGTAGGCGGGCTTTCGACGGTTCCTCTGAGGACGGTGTGCCAGCGGTTCGAATACTGGTCTGTATAAACGATTGAAGATTATTGTGCCAAGATTTTCCTGACTGTTGTTATTACCCGTTCCATGTTCATCTTCATGTCGTTCTTTGTTCGAATTATCTTCTGTTTTTATCAGTCTTGTTTGTATCGTTAGTATCGTCGTAAATCAATAAAATCGTTATTGTTAAAGTTCGAGAAAGGTTCATTAGTCGTAGGCGTTGTTTTGGTTGGACAATGATTGATTTTAGAGATTGGTTTGTCGATTGGTTGTAATGAATAATAATCGCCATTTTCTTTCAAAGAATCTAACTCTTGAATGTTGTCGTATTATAGCAGAATGAATTCCAGCAATGAACGTGTCTCGCAAAAATAGATTACGATGATCCAATGCACTGACAGCCTCGAATGGGCAATCTCGACCCAATTATTCTAACAGTCGGATGTATTGATCAATTGTATGATCGGTTGATTGATGAACATTCCGCAATTGATGTCTCAAAAATAAATCGGATTTTGATTTCACAAATGCTGCATTCAGAAGTTCAATAGCGTCATTGTATGTTGTGGCTTCACGGAATAAGTCAAATACTTAAGTGGAAACGTGATTGATAAAAATATTGAAAATTTGCAGCTGAGAAGGTGAATCGAGACAGTCAATGAATGTGCGGAATCTCAAAGACACTGTCGCCGTATATGCTCAGCATTGATGCTATCCGGGTTCAGAATCAATGTGTCAGGTTTGAGGATTTTTTCCATCAACAATAATCTCGAATAAATTGTACCGAAGAAAAGTATAAAGGCTTCATTCGAGTTAATCTACAAAATCATAACATACAAGTTAAATAATACAAACAAAAGGTTTTGTTTATCCCGACACCAGGATCGTCTAACCCGTAGATGAATGTGATCGTCTTTGCACCTCCCTGAGTTTATTCTTTATAATTCTAGCGATATTTTGAGCGAGTTTAAACACCAATTAGATTTATTCCTTTCTATCGTCTCGTTTGCATTGATGAATAAGGACTCTATTACTAGTATACAATGCAAATATTGGTCCTTATGTAAGGTAATAATCCTGTTAACTTGAACTATATGGTCGATATTTGTGATATGGTTGAAGATGGCGGAATACGTGTCGTTTCAAAGAGCATTGGTGCTGATATAATATTTTTACTAATTCCTGCTTTGTTTGATCAGTATAAATTTTATTACAATTTGGGCGTGGGACAGCGTATACCACACTATTACATTCTTTTAGAGGTTTCCGTTTAAGAATTACACAAAGGTTAGCGCCACGTTTATGGTACACACTCAAGTCTGCATTATATTTGTAGGATATCCTCTTTAATTTGTTAGTTAGAGAATTGCCTATGCATGTGGCTCTAATATATTTTATGGTTTATTTTTAAATTATCAGCTATTGTTCTTCGCTGCGACCAACAAGCATTGTACCTTCAGCTTCTCTGGATCGTTATTAAACACAGCAAATACGTCGTCAACGTATAGCCACCACTTTATTCGATTCAGGAAATTCAAATATATGGGGATGTGGAACTTACTTCCGGAGGATATGGTCGCTATTCAGAGTAGACATCAGTTCATGCGGAGGATGGAGCAATTGCTGTGCGAGACAAACTCACAGTCTATACCGGATCTTTATCCTTTGGAGGAATGTTGAATTTTTTTATTTTTAATTTTTTTCTTTTTCATGTGATCAGACAAAACAGCCCTACGGCTACAGTCTTGTAAGGAAATTTCAGGAAATTCAAAAAATAAATAAATAAATATTGTTTGAATTTATTTGTTCATATATTTGATTATTGAAGAAGAACGCTGATTTACTCGTACACAATTTAATTAATTCCGTCCATTCTCTTTTGTCCAATTTTGGTGACGTACATTTGATATTAAGAAATTTCGCTGTTATGTCTGTAGCTTCTGTCTAAGGAACGCTTGTAAATAACGACACTACATCGAATGTAATAAACCAATTACCACAGGGTTTCAATTTCTGTATTTCTTACGCGAATTCAGCACCATTCATTATAAATGAATAGCCTATTCTTCTACATTCATTAATCCACCCGTTGGTATATTTAGTCAATCTATATTTTGGCAATAAATATATATAATTGATGATTTATTAAAGTAAAAAACAAATGTTTTATATACATATTTCTTCTTTTTCTCATTTTTTCATCTCGACTCCAACCAAATATGAGGTCCCAATCTAGTTTCCTTTTTATTCTTTTCTTCAGGATTCGATTGAGAAACTTGTCCGGTATTATAAGCACTTGAGGTCAAGTGCATATGAAGAAGTAATTAAACTTATTAATCCACACACTTTCAAAAATAAGAAAAAAATTCAATCCAGTACAAAAACAAAAAATAAAATTTATTCAAAAGCCTTAATTTTTCTATTGTAAAATAAAACGTTTATTTATTAATTTATTTTTAATTTCTATTTCATCAAAGAAAAATTTATTTATTAAGATGCACAGTCGTTTTAAAAATAGATAGCGTTGTTCTGGATAGCGATTGTTCGAGTAAAAGTACAATCCGCTCAATACAAACGCATTGAGCACGATTACACATCTATCCAAACTGACATTTAATCGTCTCGCTTTCTCAAACATAAGTAGTCCTTTTCGAACTAATTTAAAGCACCTAGCGATATCTGACCGATGATGCAAACATGGTTCGAAGACGGATACCAGAATGCGCACACGACGCTTTCGATTACCTGGAAGAGAATCAAGGAGACGAGTGTGCTTTCCAGGATGCCGAAATCTGTAATGAATAAAGTTGCTCTTCGTTGGGTTTAAAGACAAACCCAACTGCACTAAGCGATAAACAACTATACATATTACAGACTTCATACGCCCTTCGAACCTTGCATATGACAGAGTGTTTCTTTTAAATGCAATCAAGATGTCGTCCGCATAAATGATTGCATTGGTGTTCCTATCCAAAAGACCCTCCAGAACTCCCCTTGTCACTATCATATAAATGATAGGAGACAGAGGAGAGCCATGGGAAGTCCTTTGTTGAGATGATTAGGTTCCTCTATATTAGGTTCCTCTAATTCGGATACCCGTCCGAATTTTATCGACGATCAATTTGGTCGCAGCAGAACATGCCGAAGCTTCGTTAGATGAAATCATCGGCACGACTGGCCACGCACATAAAATGTTGTCGACTGTGATGTCCTCTTGTCTCATCCAGACTCTCGATATTTTCCTATTAGTTCATACCTCAGCATTGGCTAGGTTCTTCATTTTTAGAGTCGTATTAGTATTAGTAGCCTTAATTAAACACTGGTCGAATTCTGATTCAATAGTCATGCTTATGATGGGGCCATCATTATATAAGCTAGTATCATTTGTCGGCATGGAAGCTAAGTGCTTTGTTGATATTTCTGTAATTCGTCCGTCTTTTAATCTCACAGTCGCATATTTATAATTTGACTCTATAAGATACGTTTCTTGCACAAATGGCTCGTATTTACTTCCGGTAGCAAACCTTTTGACTAGTACAGGTCCTGAAGATGTTAACTAATCAGATATTGTCACTCCAAAACATGATCGTCGTGCATGGTGAAACATACTTTCATTAGATGTAGAATTGGTGCTTGTACAAAGTAATGAGCGTATTGAATTCAGGGATCGTACTAAATCATCGTGCCATTTGTTTACTGGCAAATTATTTTCTTTCAAAACCAACTCTACGGTTTTCCATATAATATGATTATACTGCTCGCACTGCCCATTGCCGCTAGGGTTTTAAGGAGTTCTGTGACTCGATGTGATATTGTTGCTACATAGAAACAATTGGTACTCCTTTGAACAGAATGCAGAACCTCGGTCCGGAGTGTATGGACGAGGATGTACCGAAACTGTAAAATATCTGCTTGAGATACTTAATAGCCGTTAGTGACGACGTATCCGGGCATGGTAAGGCCCAAGGATAACGCGAATACTCGTCGATCACAGTAAGCATGAATTTGTTCTGGCAACACTTTGGAAAGGTTCCTTTAAAGTCAATTAATAAGCGGTCAAATGGATGTAAAGATTTAATAAGGGATGCTTGTGGATGCTTGTTAAATTTAGGTTTAAATACTGCGCAAGTTCGACAGGAATCAATAACTGAACGCTCGTCGGATATTGAGAATGGTAGATTATGAAAGCGTATGTAATGTAACATTCTCGTCTCGCCAGGATGACATAATAGTTTATGTAACTTGAATATTTCCGAAGATCTTCGATTACTCAGAGCACAAACGATGCGGGAGAATGTGTCCACAACAACGTTCATCGGACCTGGTCTGTATTCGATATCAAAATGAAATTCAGATAAATCCAATCGCCATCGTGATATTTTGTCATTTTTGATTTGACTTTTACCTTTCGACGAAAATATGTAAGCAATAAATCGTTGGTCTGTAATGATTTTGAAGTGTCTGCTAGCGAGGTAATGGCGCCAGTATCTAACAGCTTCAACGATAGCTAGGGCTTATAGCTCAACTGCGGCTTGGCGCTTTTCAGATTTTGAAAGGATTCGCGAAAAGAAAGCGACTGGTCGTCCTTCTTGACTGAGAGTTGCGGAGATTGCTAGTTTCGATGCATCGGTTTCGACGACGAGTAGTTTATCATCTTCAATCTGTTTCTCGCATGCAGCAGACAAGGCTTCTTTTATGTCTTTAAACGATTTGGAAGGTTCGTGGGATAGCGGAAATGAACCTACTTCGCTAGTGCCATGCGATAGTAAAGATGCGCAAAAACGCTTCTTTGCCAACGACACTAAAAAGAGTTCCATTCTGAGACCCTCCGCAGACACAAATGTGTCGTAGTCGTCGATCTCTCTGCCAAATATCTTCAATTGATCGGGTGATCTCGCTTCCTACAATAAAAGCACATTCGCCTGAATGAGACTGAAATACTGTACCAGGTTCTTAACAGAACCTAGATTCCAACTCATCAGGCAGATGTCTTCGAGCGTTTTGTCATGAACTGTCCCTCACACTCGACGCCACCTGAAATGATTCATGTAACGTCAGTCCCTTAAGAGCAGTTTATGCTACTTTAATCAAAGAACCCTCAGAATCAGTCGATACTACGGAACAATATTCCACAGTATTGTCCTCATTCTGAGAGCCTTCTATTTTCGTTTGTGACAAATCGTTAAAACGATTGAAAGTAGTCACCGAAATTGATAACTTCTCTTTCTCCTGCTTCAACGATTTGTACTTGTGTAATGTTGCTGCGTTTAACTCCGATTTGAATTTCTTCAAATCAGAATCATGAACTACATCATCCTTTTTTAGTTTAGCATTTTCCTGCCTTAAGGCATCCATTTCTTTTCAAGAGCAAGTACTTTCTCAATCAACATTGCTGTTTGTTCAGCATGTTGATCCAGAGAGTGACTTTTGGCTGTTTTAAGATATGATTGAGCATCCTCACAAGCCTTTTTATTCTCACCGTTTACCAAGGCTAAGTAAGACTTGAACTCTTGACAAACGTGTGAGTACGCCTTATGAGTGTGCTCACAATTTGCACATGAAGGTCTTTTGTTTTTGTTTAGGCATAAAATGACGGCACATCCATAAGGATGACCGTCACTTGTGGGGAAATGTCGATAATTTCTGTACCCTCGTCTCCAACTAAAGCTGCTTTGAATTTATCCTTCAAAGCTAAGCTTTTGAAATAGATCCGGTAAAAATTATCTCTTTTGAAAAACCTTTCGACGCTTTATCCTCGAACAGTTTTTCTTATTTCCCTTTCTATCTCTCTTATTCTTTTGGGAGGAAAATTGATACTTAAAACGTTTGAAAGAGTAACAAAAACAAAAACTGCAATTGATGGCAAGAAATACATTCTATATATAGAATATATAGAATTTACTGTATAAATTTCAGATTGAAAAGAGCTGTACAATTTGCGACAATTTGCATTGTCGCAAATTGTGCACGCTACAGTTAACAATAATACGAACAACAGAATCAAATGAAATTAATAATAAGGAATTTCTTAAATAAATAACTTAACAAACACTAAAAATAACTAGAAAAGACAGTTGAAAAATAACAGTTCAAAATGAGTAAGGAAAATCAAAATGTTTAGTCTTCACGATATTGTCACGGCCTCAGGTTCAGCAGGATCTGAGCCCTCCTGCCAATCCAACACGCCGCTCTCCGACTGAACCACCCGGGGTCTTTCACCCCCGAAGAGTCCAATCCAGGCGGACTATGCTCGGTAATCGTGAGATGAGGAGCTTGAGAAACCTTATTCTTTGCTCTGGGGTCGTACTCTTGAAAAGCAGACTAATCCACAGATAGCCCACGTACCCTAGAGGCGCACTTAAGTTTTTCCATTCAATGACAGATGCTGAGCCCGTTTCAGGGCTCTCATCAGAATACGTTTGAGACTATGCAGTCAGCTTTGGCTGACCATTTCATCGTAATAGTGAACCCCAGGTATTTTACTCGATTTGTGACGGTAGGGAGTGGTTAATTAGTCAATATGGAAAAAGAGCTGAGAGTGATAGTCTCTTTATTTTTTTCTTTGTCGCAGGAACGCCATGAAAGACAACCACCTGCGATTTGGAGAAGTTTTAAATAAGATTGGATATGGGTAATTGATCTTTTAATCTTAAAAAGAAACGGCTGATGTCAGAGATTACATCTTTGCACATGCGTCCAAAGAACAGGAATGTGATATCATCAGCGTATACCACTAGATGTTGGTCGCGTTTAAAGTTTTTGTAAAGTTCAATAGAGGCAGCAAGATACAAGATTAAAGAAAGTGAGGAACCTTGAGACACACCTGTAATAGGATAGAACTAAAGTGCATCAGGGTCGTCTTCATAGAAGAATAGCTTGGCATATAGCAATATTTCCACCCTGTTAACAATTCTTGCAGGTAACCCAAAGGATCTGAGATAAGAGAGAGATAACAAAAGGAATGGAAATGCGGTTAAATGCAGCAGAAAGGTCAAAAAACAGCCAAAGCAAGCTGATGAATGTTGTTTTGACAAAACTGGTGTACTTCATCTATTGCTATATGGACCGAGCGATCTTTTATGTACCCATGAAAACCTGGTGGGATTAAATTTCGCCTACATAGATGGTTGCAGATTTTACGCGCAAGCGCTTTTTCATAAATGGTGATGAGGGAGTTTTGAATCGAGATAGGCCGCAGATCTTTAGGACATAAAATCGATTTCTTTTTTGGCATAGAAACACGACAGCTGATATTAATGACAGCAACATCGGACGAGGAGGCTAGTATCATAGTGATAGCGACCTCCTTTCTCTGACCGTCTGTCAAAAGCTGACAGACCCGAGTGGAGAGTGGCGCGCGGTATTTGGAGGTGCCTGGAAGTGGCCCCCTGGAGTTTAGGATATCTGTAACAGATAAGTCCCTGATCCTGAAGTCGCCTCAAGGCGGGATTGGTTGGGGGAGATAGAGTGGCTCCATAATTATGTAGGGATAGTGACTCCTCCAAAACTTTGTCAATGCCTATGCTACCGATCCAACCCAATGCTCTCTCCTTTCAGCAGACAAACATCACCCTCTTAAATATCTTCCAAAAGGAAGACTGAGAAGGGTTAAGGCAAGAAATGCTCGCCTTATACCTACTCAACTGAAACTGTATCTAGTGCTCCAATATTCATTCGAGAGGACCTGCCTGGCGGAAACAGAGAAATTGGGAAGACGTAGCATTTTAGCGAGGACCTTGAGTTTTGTTGGAGTGGGATTGCATATATGACATTTATAGATAATCGAAAGAAACGCGTAGCTTGCGATGAGAGGTAGGAATTAAATTCGGCCAAACTCCTATTACCAAGTCAGGGGAAGAGTTGGATAGCTGCCTGAAAGAAAGCCACTCTGATGGGGTCAAAGTGAAACCTCATTCTAAGTAACGTATCTTCTTCCATCCGCCAACGAATTAGTTCACGAGAGGTGGTCTGTTTTTGGCGCGACTGCTGAGTACAGATGGGTTTCAACAACCACATCTTATAAAGTAGTAATATGTCGAGGATATAATTAGTTGTTGATCAATGAAAGGTGGGGACGGTGGTTTATGAATAAGGTAGTCGTTCCTGGCTCTGCGGAGTGCTGCATTAATCCAATGACTCGTTCTGTCGTTGAAATCACCAAGTATCATGTCATAGCCACTACTTAAAATACGACCCAGGTGCTCACGGTTCTGGTGAATTTCCCCTGAGCTAATACAGATATTGGATATACTGATACGTTTCCCGTTCTTACAAAGTGATATAGCTAAACAATACAGGGCTGGACAGGAATACTTTTAAAGGAAGGATGATCTTAAGGAGCATTTAACTAGGGTTAAAATACCTTATGATGAAGAGGAGCGAGGAGGGGTTATGTACGGAATAAATTTGGTGTAAATATGCTTAGGGATAAATCGAGTAATGTCCTGGGGGATACGGATAGACCGCGTCTGCGGAAGGACTATAACATGTGCATTTCTACCAGATAGAATCCTAAGGGTGGAAGCACCTCCCGAATTCCACTGAAGAATATTCAGTGGTAAAGGATCTTAATTACTTCCCATTGTCTTACGTCAGCTAGAGTGGGATCCCCTTCTAGCCCACATCAGAGGTGGGAAGGCTGCAGTTCCCACAACCGGCCAAACTAGAAGAAGTCATTTGCCCACCGACTTTATCATAATTTCCCAAGGAGGCTGTCGCTACTTCCCTAGCCATTATCCTTCTTTGCCAACTTTAAAGAGTTCATACTCTGTGTAGAAGCATTTCGTTTTTTTTTTGAAGACGGGACTTTTTTTGAATATGTCGTAATATTCGTCGTGATAGGGGAACGTAACTCCTCAAACTTAGCCACAAGGTATTGAGTTAAAGTTCGCAACTCGTTCATATTTGCCTCGTGCCGAGCATCCATAATCTTAATGATATCTGTTTTGTAATTGTAATATCGGTAGATCTATTAGCCGAGCAGGCATCAGCGAAGTTGGCCGTCTTGCAGGGTGATCCACAATGCCGCTTATTGTAGTCTTTAAAGTAGCTACATTTTCTGGAACAAGAATAATGTTCACCGCCGCAGTTAGAACAATGGGGAGGCAATACACACTTCTCCGAATGAACATCAGATGATCCGCAGACCCCACATGTCCGGGTCCGCTCGCAATTAGAAGCCCAATGCCCCCCCATTGATGACATCCATTACAATGGGGGTACGTCAGGTGATCGGAGTCTATAAGTGTGAATGACAAATTGTGCCCAGAAAGGGGTTAAATGGAGTGTTTGATAGGCATTCAGCCTGGTCAACCGACGTTGAACAAAACGCAATTGGTAATGGTAGGCCGTTTCTGCCCGTGATAGAACGTATGTTATGTAATTTATAAGTAGATTCTAAAGCCCTTACATCTTCCTCTGACATGAAGGACGGAAAATTGTTTATTTTTAAAGAAGCCTTAATAGGCTTGAAAGTTGTCGTTCCGTAATCTGTTAACTTCTGAAAAATTCCAAATAGGTTGCCGCGATATCTGAGGTGCAGAAGGAAATGCAAACCTCGGACTCGAAATATCTTATTGAATTGAATAAAATTCTATTTTTGTAAGCAACAGTGAACTCTCTCAGGAACTTATTAAAAAGGTTCTGTCTATCGAAAGGTTGTAGAAGTTTCACTATAACAAGGTTTACCAATTTTGGCACAGGAGGTAGTTCTCCCTCCGTGCTCTAGACCAAAAGC
The DNA here is from genome assembly GCA_012934845.2 of Pomphorhynchus laevis. Classification (NCBI taxonomy): domain Eukaryota; kingdom Metazoa; phylum Acanthocephala; class Palaeacanthocephala; order Echinorhynchida; family Pomphorhynchidae; genus Pomphorhynchus; species Pomphorhynchus laevis. The sequence continues at coordinate 89,994 of WNNJ02000366.1, read as the reverse complement.
CGAGAAGAAACACCACTTACCTTTTTATCTGTAGCAGGAATAATTGTTTCCATCGAGCGCTTTGGTCCTCCGTTAATTGCCACTGTCATAATTTTTTCGAAACAATTGAAATTATAAATAAATAAATAAATATAGGTTTTCTTAAAAATTATAGCATAAGTGAAGAAGTCCAGAAACAGAAATAACAGTCAGGCAAGATTTATAATCATCATCCGTATATTTAATTGTCTTACTTATCTTACAGCCACAGGTACGGTGGGATCTGAGCCTCACAGCCAATCCAACACGCCGCTCTTCGACTGAACCACCCCGGGTCTTTCAACCCCGAAGAGTCCAATCGAGATGGACTATGCTGGGCAATCGAGAGACGAAGAGCTTGATAAACCTTAGCCTTTGTTCGTGGGGACGTCCTCTAGAGAAGAAGACTAATCCCGAGATAGCCCAAGTACCCCAGAGGCGCACCTAAGTTTTCCCTTTCAATGACAGATGCTGGGCCTGTTTCAGAGCCCATCTAGCTCTCTTCAGGATACGTTTAAGTCTATCCAGGTCGGCATTCGCTGTCCAGTTCACCGTAACGGTGAACCCCAGATATTTTACTCGACTCGTGAAGATGGGGAGTGGTTGATTAGTCAAAATAGAAAAGAGCGCAGCTGATCTCTTAAGTTTTTTCTTTGTTGCAGGGGTGCCATGAAAAACAAACACCTGCGATTTAGCGGAGTTTAGAATAAGATTGGACTTGGGTAACTGGTCTTTTAATCTTAAAAAGAAACGGCTGATGTCCGATACTGCGTCTTTACACCTGCGAACATAGAACAGGGATGTGGTATCATCAGTGTATACAACTAGACGTTGTTCGCGTTTAAATATTTTAAAGAGTTCAATGGAAGCAGCAAGATACAATATAGGAGAGAGGGGAACCTTAAGGCACACCCGTAATAGGGTAGAACTGGCGCGCATCAGGGTCGTCTTCATAATGAATCGCTTGGTGTACAGCAGTAACTCGCCCTGTTAACAATTCTAGCAGGCAATCTGAGGGACCTGAGAGAAGAGACAACAAAGGGAATGGAGATACGGTCAAATGCAGTAGAAAAATTAAGGAAAACAGCAACAGTAAGTTGATGATTATTATCCTGACAGAACTGATACACTTCACCTACTGCTGAATGGACCGAGCGACCTTTGACGAACCCATGGAAAATTGGTGGGATTAAATTTCGCCTACACATATGATCGCGAATTCTACGCGCAAGCGCTTTTTCGTAGATCGATACGAGGGATTTTAATCGATATGGGTCCCAGGTCTTTAGGACAAGAGACCGGATTTTTCTTAGGTAGAAATATACGTATACTAATATTGACGCCGGCCACATCGGATGGGGCGGCTAATAGCATTGTGACGGCCACTTCTCTTCTTTGTTCGGCTGTCAAAAGCTGACAGACACGAGAAGAGAGAGGAGTGATGGATTTGGAGGTGCCCAAAAGAGGCCCCCCAGGAGTTAAGGATATCTGGGACAGAAAGATCCCTACTCCTAGTCTCCCCAAGGCGGGATTGGTTGAAGTGATTGAGTGGCTCCATAATTATGTAGGGATAGTGACTCCTTCAAAACTTTGCCAAGGCCTATGCTACCGATCCAACCCAATGCTCTCTCCTTCAGCAGACAAACATCTCCCTCTTAAATATCTTCCAAAAGGAAGACTGAGAAGGGTTAAGGCAAGAAATGCTCGCCTTATACCAACTCAACTGGAACTGTATCTAGTGCTCCAATATTCATTCGAAAGGACCTGCCTGGCGGAAACAGAGAAATTGGGAAGACGTAGCATTTTAGCGAGGACCTTGAGTTTTGTTGGAGTGGGATTGCATATATGACATTTATAGGTAGTCGCAAGAAACGCGGTAGCTTGCGATGAGAGGTAGGAATTAAATTCGGTCAAACTCCTATTACCAAGTCTGGGTAAAAGTTGGATAGCTGCCTGAAAGAAAGCCACTCTGATAGGGTCAAAGTGAAACCTCATTCTAAGTAACGTATCTTCTTCCATCCGCCAACGAATTAGGTCATGAGAGGTGGTCTGTTTTTGGCGCGACTGCTCAGTACAGATGGGTTTCAACAACCACATCTTATAAAGCAGTAATATGTCGAGGATATAATTAGTTGTTGTTCAATGAAAGGTGGGGACGGTGGTTTATGAATAAGGTAGTCGTTCCTGGCTCTGCGGAGTGCTGCATTAATCCAATGAATGTTCTGTCGTTGAAATTACCAAGTATCATGTCATAGCCACTACTTAAAATACGACCCAGGTGCTCACGGTTTTGGTGAATTTCCCCTGAGCTAATACAGATATTGGCTTTACTGATACGTTTCCCGTTCTTACAAAGTGATATAGCTAAACAATACAGGGCTGGACAAGAGTAGTTTAACAGGAGGGATGATCTTCAGGAACTCTGTACTTGGGTAAGAAGACTTTGAGAGGAAGAAGAGTGGTGAGGGGTTATATACGGAATAAAGTGTGTGTAGATATGCTTTGGGTTAATAGAGTAATGTCCTGGGGGAGCCGGATAGACCGCGTCTCCTGAAAGACTATGACATCGGCATATCTACCAGATAGAAGGCTAAGTGTGGAAGCACATCCCGAATTCCACTGAAGGATATTTAGTGAAAGTGGTCCTTAATTACTTCCCATTGCGTAAATGTTACCGAAGTGGGACGCCCTCCTCCTAGTCGCAACTGTAGGTGGAAAGGTCGTCTTTACCGCTTCCCGTCACGACAAATGGAGTCGCTTGCCCACGGGCGATATCTTCATTTCCCTCGTTAGCCATAGTTCAGATCGAATCCTTCCGAGCAAGCTTCAGAGCGGCTATGCTCAGCGCTGACCCGGTTCTTTTCTTAGATTTTGGTGGCTTTTTAATTTTGTTAGTCTTCCCAGAAAGTGGAGAACAGAAAGATTCCGCTAATTGATCCACCAATTTTTGGACTAATTTTTTAAAGTGGATCATTGATGCCTGATGCTGCATTTCAAGAAGTTTCAGAATTTCCGTATCCAGCATCCTGTCGTCTTTCTTGTTAGACGAAACAGCTTCAACAAAGCTAGTCGGTTTTGCTGTCACACTCATGTGTCTCTTTTAATATGCCTTAAAGATTTTACATATTTTTGACTATGCGGGGTGCTCAATAACCCAGTTTGCGCAAAATGGCTTATATTCACACTTCCCAGGATGTATAACAGTTGTACCACACACGCCGCACTTATGGGATAGAGAACATCCAGCAGACCAATGCCCCCACTGATGACAATTGTCGCAGTGAGAGTACGTTAGTGAGTCGGTTTCGATTATTGAAAATCTCAAATTATACCCAAAAAAGGATTGGATGTCGAAATCGACAGTTTTAGAGCTTCATCCACCAGGGCATTGCAGAACGCCACGGGAATGTGGAAGCCTTTAATCCCTTTTATAAAGCGAATGTTAGAGATTTTGTAATCACTTTCTGGGGCTGATATATCTTCTTCTGAAATGAATGTTGGCATATTATTTATCTTTATTGTTGCCAGGATTGGTTTGGAAGCAATTATACCTTCTTCAGAATGCTCGTTTTTAAAGTAGTCGACGTACGTCATTGTCAGATCAAAAGTGCAGAATGAGATTTTAATCTCAGATTTATAATATTTAATAGCATTGAACAGGATCCTTTTTTTAAATCGATCGGCAAGGCCTCTTATAAAAACATTAAAGATACTCTGCCTCTCCAGAGGCACCAAAAGTTTGATGATCACCAGGTTGGATGTTTTTGGTTCCGGGGAGTTCTCCCTCCGGAATATATTCTGACGTGCTAAATTTACTCATTTGCTGGATTTACTTTTTGTATTTTGTTGATCGTTACAATCCAGTAAGGAATGTAACGATCAAAAAGGTGGACTAATCATGATCAAAAATCAAAATCATGATGATAAAACCCGTGATAAAGGAGGGAGCGCGGCGGGCGTTGAGAGGGAGTTGATTCCAGGCGGGTGAGGCGGCTACAAGGAAGGATCGGATACCATAGTTGTTGGAGTAATTAGGAACGTGTAGTAAGATGGTACGACGGTAACGCAGCGATAGCGAAGTGGTGCGAGTGTCGTCTAAGAAAGGAAGGCTGATGAACAATGGGGAGTCGAAAGAGAAGAATCGTATAGAGAACGGTGTTCGTGTAACCTTTTTTCGAAGTCACCGTGAAGATTTCCTTCCTTTCTTCACCAAGGAAGAAGAGTTGGTTTACTGTATCGATGTAAGCGGGCTTCTTCATAAACTTGAAATTGAACCATACAAACCAGAGGATTGGCGTCTTTTCACTGATAGTTCTAAGCGCAGTTAAAAATGTGTATTGTTACACAATAAAAATTTGTATGGATCTGCCCCACTCGGCTACTCAACAACTCTTAAAGAAAAGTATGGATACATTAAGTTCGTTTTAGAGAATATACAGTATCACGATAAGAAAAGTCATTTGCGTTGACTTAAAAATGGCGAACCGTTTACTGGGACAGCAATCTGGTTACACCAAATACCCGTGTTTTCTATGCATGCTGGACAGTAGAGACCGATCAAACCACTATATTTAGAAAGGCTGGCCACCACGAACAACTATGGTTCCTTGTAGAGCTGCCAATACATTAGAAGAACGTTTAGTTGAGCTAGCGAAGATTATTTTCCTCTTATTAAATATTAAATCTGGGTGAAAATATTTGTAATGTATTAGCGTATTGAGCTGCTATCAATACAAGCGGCACTTGAAAATATTATTGCGCAACAGGATGAACTGAGGCAATAACTTAATCGTTATCAACAAATGTGATTATATTAAGTTTAGTCTTGATATTTTATCAAACACGACCAAGTTTATGAAGTTAGAGCGTGACCCCACATTAAAAAATGAGAAGTGTCTCAACGCTATGTCTCAACGTGTAGTAATTCCGACCGTCGATTATTGGAAGGTTAGGTTTAAGCATAGCTCCCCTGTGGTTTATGTACCTGCTGCCTAAAACCCACAAAGTTGGAAGGTCTGTAAGACCTGTAATCGCCGGTTACAATTCGCACGCTCACTGTCTGGCAAAGATGATAAGCCAGTGCCTAAGATACTATAGGAATTCGCTACAAATGTGTAGATGAAATTATCGCTACTTTCTGTGACCACGAGTGTATAAAAGTTAAGATTTTCAATTCCGATTATTTTTAAGGGTGTCCAATATCAAATGAGTATACACTTTAATAGAGCATAAAGTAGATGAGAATTTGGTAGATTTGTTATTTACCTTTCCACAATTTAGACAGAAAAAAGGGTGCAGATTTCACCGTATGAGTGATAAATGGCATTTTTAGCTGGGCATTGGGCGCGTGGATGAAATATTCTATCGCAAAATGCTATTATGTTACTTTTTAATTTGCTACTTTGTTATTTTTGTTATTCCGCGTATGTGTGAAATAGTCTCTTGGTATAGAACATTTCTGCCTTTCGCGACGAGATCGGGCCGTCGTTTGAATGTCTTACTTTTACACTGGGAAATGGTCAACGATCTCGATGCTGTATCATTTATTGCTCTCCGTCCTATGAATTAAGATTTGACTCTATTAAACTACATTTGCTGAGTTTATCTTCGTATCTTCTGATTCTGCTTATAGGTGACTTCAACATCCATCACATAGACTGGAAAAGTAGCTTTTTACTATCACATCACGGAATTGGGAAAGTATTGAGTGACTTTCTGTTACTCGAAATGCTACTGGTTCAACATATAAAAAACCTACTTGTGTGACAAGGACGTTTTCTATACTTGATTTGATCTTTACTAAGTGTTTGGGAGACGTCTCAGGTGTTCGTTATGACGCACCAATCAGCAATAGCGATCACTGTGTACTCTCTATGCGATTGTCGATTTTCAACAAGGCATCTCGAAACTCCAATTTTAAAAAACGTTGTTAGGTAGGTGTTGATGCAAATCAGCTAGTTGCAAACTTCCCAAAGGGCATCTGAGATAGTCTTCATGTTTACTTCGTTTCGAATGTTCTAGTAGCCTTTGATCTTCTTCTTGAGAAATTGAAGCGTATTTAAGACATATTTGCTCCGCTACTTGCTTGCAAGTCAAAACATGACAATCCTCCTAGGTTCGACATAGAGTTTCTTGATGCACTTAGGTCCCCAACAAATTATGGCGCAATTATAGACGTTCTCCTGCTTCCAAGCGTGCCTACATCGACTCTAGAAACTTATGCAATAGGTTAAAATTCCAGAAACGCTATTGGTATGAAGAGGATATCGCCAGGGATACACCTATGAACCCTAGGAAGTTTTGGTCATATGTAAGAAATAACAAAACTCTTTTCACCACAACTAGCTCAATTCAAACGCAAACTGAGACTTTAACCGAACCATCTCATATCACCCAACATTTAGCTGATAGCTTCTCAGTACAAGCTTCGATTAATGACAAAGAGTGTGACTTTAGTTGGAAGGATGTTCCGATTCCACATCGGTGTTGTGTTCGTCCAATCAGAGTTGATGAGGTGTTGAACGAGGTTATGAAGCTCGATCCGTTTGCATCTTCGGGATCAGACAATATTACCCCAATTCTCGTCAAAACCCTAGCGATGTACTGTGCAATGGTTTAACTCTGTTTCAGATGTAGCGTAGACACATCTTGGACTCCTGATAGTTGGAAATGTGCAATTCTGGTACCCATTCCCAAAAAGCATCTTGCTAGCTCTTGTGCGGACTTTCGGCTCTTCAGTTTGACCAGTGTATTTTGCAAACTCGTAGAAAGACTCATAGCTAGTAGAATCAGAGATCATCTGAACTCTAATCATATATTGGTTGATTCTCAACATGGTTTCAGGATTGGACTTTCATGCCTAACTAATCTACTAACTGTGCGTGAAAAATGAGCAGATGCTCTGAGTGCTGGGTTCCATGTTCATACAGTTTTCCCCTGACTTTTCGAAATCCTTTGATATGGTGCCACATGACGGCATAGTATCTTTACTGTATCACTATGGACTCAATTCATATATTTGTGAGTGGGCCAGGCAATTTATATCGAATATATCTTAAAGAGTTTGTGTAGGAGATGTGCATTCTGACTAGGTGAATGTTAATTCTGGAGTCTCCCAAGGATCAGTCCTTGGCTCACTGCTCTATATAATCTTTATGAATGATTTGCTAGTATTCCGCTTATTATGCTCTCATCTAGCTTTTGCAGACGATCTAAAGATTTGGTCGATTATTAGAAGTCTTGCTGATCGAGTATCTTTACAAAATGATCGTAACTCTGTCCAATTGATGCGAATTTACTGGATTACGGTAAAATGTTAAAAAATGTGTCCTTATACAATTAGTTCGCCCGTATGAAACTCTTAGGTACTATATTGAAGACATTGTCTTGAAGGAAGTGTCTCAACATAAAGATTTAGGTATTATTGTCCATCGATACTTAAAAACAAAGTTGAACACCGACTTCACTCTAGGTAAAGCTACTCGGGCATTATATTAAATATAAGCGCATTCATCAGGTTAAGCTGTCAAATGTTAAAAAGGTTATTCACCTCCCTCGTCGGCCCACACTCGGAATACTGCATTTAGGCTTGTTTCCCTGTCACCAAGCGAGACCTATTAGATCTGAAGTCTATTCTTAGGCGGGGTTCGAGGCTCTGTGTTGGCTTAGGTGGTAGTGATTATCATGTAGTCTTAGCCGTATTGGAATGTCGGTATTGAGATGTTCATAGCTTTAGAAATACTTTTCCTATGTCCCGTGTCGAATAGTGCGGTGGGTTATCCCACCGATGCAATCACTAGTCATGTAGATAGGTTGGGGGGACATATTAGAGTCTTGTATAAATCTTGATTTGGCGGATTACAGAAAATATTTAGACAGTCGAGAAGGAGAATTATCATGTGGAATTCGGTGCACGATGAAGTCGTTGTTGCTACAAGCTTGAGCACGTTTAAATCACGATGCTGTAAATAGATACGTGAACTATGCCGTTATTCAGAAACTCCACTGAACTATCCTATTTAGCTACGATTCGTTGAATGACTATATACTTTTTGTTTTTTGTTCTTCTTTTTGTTTTTTTTGACTCTGCCTGAATAGCCTTTTGGCTTTGCATGTATTTGAATAAATAAATTTTGAATCTAGCTCAGAATCGTTTGTTAAATGCTACGAACAGAAACCTCTACAGGCTTTATTCAGCAAATCTATAAATAAAGAGTTGTTCAATTAAACAGAACAGTACATTATCATCACATTATCGCATCCACAATTTAGACGCCTACACGTCTTCTGATAACTCGATCTAGTGAACAGTGCTCTAGCATGAACTTGAATATGTCATCATAATCTTCGATTTCAATAGAAGAATGAAGGTGCTTGGGATTCTCACTGATATCTAGTCTTGAAATAACCGAATCATGTGCTGGAACCAGATCAGATTTCGACAGTGAATGATCTACTGTCGACATTCCCATTAGGATATCCTCCTTCACAGTAGGATATCCTCCTTCCGATTAAGATATCGAATTCGTGCATTATTCGGGTGTGAGCTTACAATTTCGATATGTACCAATAGAAGATTTTATTTGGTTTGTCGCATAAAGTTGCAAAGGAGAGCCAGATCTGGTATTAGCCAGCTAGGGATAAAATAATTTTTGCTCGTTTCCTTGGAAAGTTAACGATTCGATAATGAGGAATGGAGTTGGTGCAGGTGTACAGTAAAACTCGAATTTAGTGTAGAGCAACATATAAACAAAGATGAGGAAAAATCCCGCACTTTTCCATTTAAAAAAACTGCGGGATAATTGTTTTAAAAAACTTCGTCCAGGCTCTCGCACTGTTCGTTACCGATCGGAACGTATGAAGTCGCGTAAGAAATAATCGGACCATTGCTCCATAAGCACTAGTGCAGTTCTTTGAAGTGAATGACTACACATGTCAGATTGCACGGACTCCGGTGATTCAACTATCGAGAAAAGTTTTTGTAAACTACGTATCTCAATTTTCGCGAAAGTACCCGTTCAGGAGTATATGAAAAGATAACGAGAATATTCGTCGATAATGATTAACATATTTGTAATCGTCTACGATTGGCTTAGTATCTGTTAAATCCATTAAGGGTCATTTGAAAGGTTGTTGAGCTGTGATCAGTTGTAAATGCTTTGGTTGGTGGAATGCCTGCTTTAATTTTGCACACAATGCACATTTGGCACGAACTCGTAGGACATCTGTGGATTACGGCAAATGTTTCTGCTTTAAGAAGTGATTCAGTCGTGTGATTCCTGGATGACACAAAGCGGTACGCAAATCTTTAAGATAAAGATTGTTAACGGTACATACACTCCGAGATAAAGTATCAGCTGCAGTGTTTGCTTTTCCTGATCTATATTTAATCTCGTACCATTTAATTCGCGATCTTAAGACTACAACGAGTAAGCTTGTCATTTTTATTAGCTTTCACGCTATGAACTAAAGACAAAAGAGAGTGAATGCTAATCCGTTACAATCCTTGGCTTAAAACTTTGAGCTGATCCCAAAAGCAATTCTTACCATTTACTTACCAATTCAATAATCGCAGCAGCTTCACATATTAGATATATCGTTAGTTCCGTCGATTTGCTATCTCCGCATAACCATTATCTCCGTCGATTTTCATTTTATTCTATGAAAATCTGTCGTAAAACCAATGATGAATAAAATCTAGGTAAAATTGATATCTCGAGATTTAGGTAATGCCTGTCCTATTTTTATATTAACCAAGAAGTCTCCAATAGTAGTTGCCTTATTATGAGATAAAGCTTGGTTGATTGTTTCGAAATTTTCGAACATAAAAAATCAACATAATTTCCGAGTATGGGGACATAAAGTTATTAACGCTTCCACTGTAAATAAGTGCTGATATTGTATGGGTAATAAGCGTGTATTTTATAGCTTCATATATGCGCACTTTACTGACATATTTTGAAAGTCACAATTGGTGCATAGCAAAAACTGTATTTGGAGACTTTAATACCATTCATTTTTAGACTTTGTTTAGCCTCATTGTACGTAGCACAATCCAATACAATAAATTAGCAGATGTAACTTTTTTCTCGGTTGTGCGGCGCTTGTTGCCGTCAGTTTCACCAGACAATGTTCGAACTAAGGATCCAGTGTTTCCACTCTGATGATGAAATTTCAGATTATCCCTTAAATTTGGACGGACACGGCATTGTAGCCACGAGAACACCAATCCTTGTATAAATTGCTATGAACAGAAACCTCTACGAGCTTTATTCAACAAATTTATAAAAAAAAGAGTTAATCAACTAAACAGAACAGTGCATTATCATCACATTAAATCATCTACAATACAAATTTGAATGTTATCAAAATTCGAGCTGAATAAGGTTGGTTTTGTTAACAAACGCTACTTGTAAATAATCAGCTTTAAGCGACAGCAAATTGAAATTATACCATTTAAATCCGATTATCGGGATTCTAGCAAACGTTGTTTAATGTAGGAGCTATACAAATCTTGAATAAGTATGTTTGTCATATGCTCGTTCATTTTTGTGAATGCATCCATTGCTTTGAAGTTTCAAAAAATCTGCAATTTCTAGCTGACGCAGATATTTCTATATGGAAGTTGATGTATCCTGACGGCAAGTGTGTAATCGAAATCGTGCGAAGAGTAGTTATTGCACGATTGATTGGTCTTGTGAAGGCAAAATCGAGATATTTTATAGCATTACTGAGTGTAGATCTGTATATTATTAATCGGTTTATATATCTCGTATAAATCAAAAACAACAAACATAACATACATAACATCAATCTCACAGACTAAAATCTACAAGTTGTTGCTCCAACCCATTGTCGGAATTCTGCATTAACTTCTTTCATTGATCCTCGTATATTGATCGTCGGGCAAGCCAAAATGTGTTCTCCGGTTTGAACGACGCCGCGGTCGCAGTTCGGGGATGTTACAAGACCGGCTTTGAAAAGAAAACCTCTGTATCGACCGTATCCGGAACGGAGCCTGTTTAGCTGTACCCATTGTGAACGGGTCAAATCGTTACTGGTCGGAGATAGTGACACATTAGGAACGAACCTGCGTAGTTGGGATGTTGACTTCTCCCATCTTTGTTGCCACCTCCAACATACAAGCTTATCAATGTCGTTCGTGTTAATTAGATTGAGCAGAGTTCTGACACGTCTGCTGAACGGATGTCGTGATTTGAGGCGGGGTTTGACAACAGGGATTGGTAGGGTGTTCAGGGATCGGCTTGCTGAGACACAGATTGCGTCCCGCCTTATATCGGCTAGTGGTATACCAGATAATACTAGAAGTAAGTCGATTGGTGTTGACCTTATTGCTCCACTGATTAATCTCATTGCCTCGTTGAGACTTGCGTCACCTTTCTTGACATGTGTGCTTCCAGACCATACCGGGGCCGCATATTCAGCAGCCGAGTAACATAAGGCCAATACAGACGTTCGGTAAATTAATCGGTAAATTTTAATAGAAACAAAGTTTACCAACAAGAACAATTTGGAATCTTTAAAAGTAAGATAGATAACGTTCAAGCATGCATTTCCAAAGACTATACTGTTTTTGATAATCATCGTTATCATGATCCACTGACAACCTATTTGTGTTCATCATTCTCGATATAATTTTATAAAATCAATTGAGACCTCAATTGATTTTATTAAATAAACTCTATAATACGAAAACAGTTAGTACAAATATCATAACAGTAACGAAGATGTAAACGTTAACTTTATTATATTTTAATTATATTTTTTGTTTTTTGTTTTAATTCTTATTTTTGTTTTGTTTTTCTTTCTATTCATGTTTGTTCGTTTATTTTGTGCCTTCAAAAGTCTCTGATGTTATATTATTATTAAATACAACATATATATCGAAAATATATCGAATTCATGTTAAATATTCAAAAATTCAACAACCTCTTTGGCAGCAACATCAACAAATATATTATTAATATAATAAAATATAAAATATATTATTAATATATTATATTATAAAAAATATTATATAAAATTATAATATTATATAAGAAAATATATGATAAAATACATTATTTTTAATACTGTTAACTCGACTACTATTTTCTACTATATATTATTGACTAATCACCAAAGCATATACTAGTCTACAACCTCTTTCCCAGCAAACAAGTTGTGCACAATCCATATGCCATGCCATGAACTTTCAATATGCTGTCGCTGCAAATTCTGTAACTTACAATGCCCACCTATCTCTCATGTAATATTTTGTCCAATTCTTTCTACAATTCCTTTTCGTAAAATCGATTCATTACCTGTTTTAGATCAAACCATAATCTCTTAACATTTAAGGGCAGTTTAATGCTATCAAACGGCAGGTAGAGATTAATATTTAAACAATTTTGTTTTCAATGTAAATACGATATCTTGCATCCAGTACCAAGCTAGAGGTTGGCGTGGGCATTAATAAATAACATCTCAGATTAAAAGTCGTACTTTTGTTTTATCAGCAACTAAAAAGTCGCTGATGCAAAAATATAATATTATCGAATTTTCATGTTCAATGTTAAAAAATTCGATTGTTTAATTTCTTACAAGTCGCTAAATTTTTATTTACGTTGTCAGCTCGATGAAAAACTAGCGATGGTGTAGAATTGATTGTGAAATGAACAATTTTTAACAATAGTTGATGATTAAACTATTTGTTTCTGATAATGTCAGAAGCAGTCAGCAAAATATAAAAATAAATTGGTGATTATATATTCTGATGCATTGTTAAATTCACAACATTTTCGTACCTTAGCATGCACTATATTAACGATAGACATGATGGTCCTCCATCAGATTGAAATGATGCATTGAAATCGTCTTGTTGGTAGTCGGTTGAATTTCATTTTGTTGAGATATTTCCGGACCTCATCGACAAACTTGTATTTTAGCTGTCTACATAATAGCTTCAGCAATCAGGTCGCATTCAGACAGAAAACATGCTGTCCAGACCACTCCACATGACGGGACTCATCAGTGGACGTCCCTGTATCATCGTTGTTTCGTCTCTCCGCACACAAGGCGGTGTGTTGGATCAGTTGGGGGCTCATATCTCCATGGATTTGAGGCCATAAAAAGCTGGAAGAGGGAAAGATTTCTATAATCCGAAGAAGTTGTTTGGTCGACTATTCGAAGAAGTTTTTGGTTGACTGTAAATACTCTTCCTTTTGTGTTGTTATGTAACAAAATCATTTATTTTATTTTATTTTAAATTGTGGCATTTAAGCTAATGCATTTATAATGTATGTATTTAAATAAATGCTACCATCTTACAAATTATCGATTCCATTTAATTTTGTATCATTTTTGTTAAAGTTTTGTTTCTGATGATGTCGACAGCAGCCAACAAAATATAAAAATAAATTAGTAATTTATTGAGCCTGTTTTGAAATTCCAAATTAAAATTTGATCAAAATCAGCTAATTTTAACTTTTAAAATTAGATAAATGATGTTAATCAAAAACTTTTGACTAACTTCATCATTAAAAACTGGCATTTATTAAACAACATTTATTTTGTAACAAAACTTCAGAAACGTTTTGTTTCTGATGATTCAAATAACAGTATAACTATAATATTTAATTCTTTTATATTTTATTTTGCATGCTGCATTTGATTGATTTTGTCAAATGCTATTTAGCATTATAAAAGCTAATTCTTAGTTTTGTGCTGTTGAAATAAAATTGCCTTGCAAAATTTAAATTGACTTGTTATATAAAGTACAGGATATAAATTACTGTAATTAGAATATAATTATATAATTCTTCTTGTTGTGGCTTGACATTATACTCACAGGCATTGTTCCTTTTCTTGATACAGCATGACCCTACTAATAGCCTGAGTGGGTCTTATCAGCTGCTCACCCAGACCTACATTTCACAGCAGTATTTTGTGGTTAATTTACTTCTTTTTCTTTCGGTTTACGGCATTTGGTAGTTTAATACTGACTCAATTATTTTCTTATGAATAAATAATTCTTCGTCAAAAATTTATTACAAAACAACATAGCGAGCAGAGGTCAAAGTTGCGTCACCAAAAAGAAAAGCAAAATTTTCTCCCAAAATTCCTTCATTGTACGGGAAAGAATTGTTGTCTTGTTCAACTGATTCCATAGATTCACGACCCTTCGATTAAACTGGACAGTTTTTGAGCGTACAATTCTTTGTCAATTGTTAACTAACGAATGACCGCGCAGCCATTGACCTGATCTAACATCCATTAGCCCGTGTAGTACGTGTCGTGGGTTTACGAGGAATCGTCCATGTTAGACGCATGTCACGTAAATCACGGAGAGTGCTAACATATAGCCCTTGGATAGACGCATTGAGACGCATATAGCAGATGGCTCAAAATAAATGCGTTAGCAAGAATTCGAAATGATCGTGGATTAAGAAAATCAAATGTACGACTAATGAAACCTACCATACGATAAGCCTTAGCACATACATATTCAGTATTACGTTTAGTGGACAAGTCATTGGAAATCCAGACGCCGAGATCCTTTACATGGTCTACATTTTCGATTTCATTTTAACAAAGATAGTATTTTACCGGCCAAGTACTCTGTCAACCTAGAACACGCATAAAAGAACATTTGGCAGAATTGACCGATTAACCATTAATTCGAGTCAATTCATAACTTTATCTATATCTGACTGTAGACACTCTGAATCTAAATACGACTTTGTGCCTCTCCAGATTTTCAGGTCATTTGCATATAATAGAGACTCAGAACTCAGGAAGTCTGGTAAATCATTTATGTAGATGGAGAATAACAGTGGACCAAGCATTGTTCCCTGTGATACACCTGAGTGTGTATTATACCAGCCAGAATAAATGTTATTAACGTGAAACCGATAAGAACGGTAAAAGATAATGTTTGCCACCCAGCGAATTAAAATGGGACCAATCATTAAGGCATGCATTTTGGAAATCAAATAGTCATGACGTACGTGATCGAAAGCTTTGATAAAATCAAAGAAGATAATATCTACACAAGCTTCTTCATCAACTAAATTTGCCCATGAGTTCTGCGCAACCAGCAGATTTGTGACAGTAGAATGATCACATCTAAAACCATGTTGGTTAATACACAGTAAATTTCTGGATTTTAAAACATCACTAATATGCTTATACAGTAGTCTTTCCAAGATTCGACAACAAATGCAAGTCAAGCTTACGGGTATGTAATTATCTACACAAGTTCGATCGCCTTTTTTTAAGCAGTGGTATTACAATTGAGCGTTTCCACATCTCGGGTATATGACCGGAATAAAGTGACGCAATAAACATCCAATATAAAGGGATACAAACATCATCTGCTAGCATTTTTAAGTATACATGCGGCAATAAATCAGGACAAACAGACCCTGGTGATTTTAGGTTCTTAAGCTATCTTCGCACATCCTCAATAGAAAACATGTTAACGGCATCAGTGAGTGATTTATATTGGATGATAAAGGATGGTTTGTTAGAAGGATATGATGAGGTCAAAAAATGTTAACCAAACGCATTAGCGATGTCGTAATTGTCATCGCGGGCATATTCACTGTCCGATACAAGACAAACATGTCCCGCTCTATGTTTTGAGTTCGCGTATTTGAACAAGTGACCAGCGTTGCGAAAAGCCTCTTGTGCAATCCTTTCTTCGAAACTACGGCGTTTATTGTGTTTTAAATTCGTAAAACGATTCATTACTTTAATGAAAGAAACACTGTTAATTTCACCATCCCTAAACCTCTTAAAAAATATGTTTTTCTTTCAAGGCTTCACGGAGTTCCCTATCAAACCAAGGTTTACAATGTAAACGAACTTTCGTAACTTTCCAAGGCGAGAAGCGAAAGAGCAAATCTAAAAGTATCGCCTCAAATTGTTGCCATGCCGTTTGAACACCAACCACAAGAGGATTCAGCCAACATATATCGGAAAGACACACACGGACCAATTGATAATTCGTCTTGAAACAATGAACAGTATTTAGAAAGGATCTGTGGGTTGAAAGGCCTTGCGAAAAGTAGAAGTCAAATAGAAGGACACAGTGGTGTGATGATTCTATAGGTTCAAGGTGAGTGACGTGGTCTACAAAACATACGTTTCAGGTCAGTGACCTCTGGTCGTACAAAAGTCGCTGATTCTCATAGAAACGATTGGTCTCTCACATGTTGAGTGAGACTTAAAACCTTGATAGAGTCGAGTAACTAATGAACCACTATCACATTCTACTCTGGGTGTGTACGTTTCCCAATCTAAAATGAACCACTATCACATTCTACTCTGGGTGTGTACGTTTCCCAATCTACATGAGGCATATTGAGATCTCACAAAACTAACAAATCGTCCGAAGTAGCGTACTTATGAAAATCATTGACAATGCAACCTACTTTAGCGCATGGGCTACGATAAATGAGACTAATGACAATCGGTTGGCGATTTAAGAGTGATACCCTCACACATAAAGATGCAATTCCATCATCAAATTTTACGTTGACCTATGTAACGACTGCGCTAAAGTGAACATACAGTATTACTCCACTTCTCTTTCTATTGCAACTGTCAGCCCGATAACAAAAGTAATTAGATAACTCAAACTCACCATCGGTAACATCAGGTTTTGACCATGACTCTGTTATTGCAATCAACAAAGGATTCTGCACTTGGACACGAACTCTTAATTCGTAAATTTTAGAAAGAATACTGCGCGCATTCGAGTAACGAAGCAAACAATGAAAATCTGTGGAATTATATAGGGTGTTTAGACTAGGCATTTCTATACCCTTAAGCGCATACCATGTGGGAGATTTGTACTCGGTAGTATTATTCAAACAAATATTACTATGATACATTATTATTATTATTATTATTATTATTATTATTTCGACAAACAGACGAGCAAAGCTCACAGTTGCACTGTTAAAAAAAAGAAAAGGAAAAGTAAAGAAAAAAATACTCACAAACAAAAGTCACAAAAGTTTATGTTTGAATGCTGAAACCGATCTTGAGTTGACAATTTCTTCACTTAATCGGTTCCACTTACCTACGATTCGGTGTCCAAATTGTACAGTTTTAGAGCGCATAACTCGGCGATGGGCTAAAGTAAAGTTGTGTCCACGCAAAGCCCGACTTTTCCGAACAGTCATCAATTGATGTCATTCGCGAGGAAGAAGCTGTGGCAAGGTGATTCATACCGATCCCGTTATTAACGGGGTCCAGTGAATCCAAGTCCTCTGCCGCACAACCTAAAAATTTCGTATTGTTAGATTTGTCTCCGTTATTTATGCGTAAATTCAATTTATGGCTACCGAACAAACGAAACGAATTATGGAGAATAATTTAAACTGATCCTTCATCTTTAAAAATGGCTTTTAGAAGTCTAGGATGAGCGCTACTGCCCAAGCTCGGTTAAGACGTTTTGCAAATTTTGAAAAGGTTTGGGTGTGCTGTATTGGGAAACTCGCCTGAATCGGATCGATGGTAATTAAATCTTTATTAATAGCTATTAACCCACATCCACAATCAGAGTTTATCCCGTCACTGTTCATCCTCAGACGAATAGGTAAAATATTTGTTGACTCTAATAATTTAGAAACTTTGTCATCAACGTTGTCGTCTTTTTTCGAGGATGTTGAGCTCGTCGCATAAGCAATGCTAGGGATATATTCCACTGATAGTTGTTCAGATGCATTTAGGCCAATCTGATTAGTAGCAGATGGACATCTTGTAGATGAAGATTTGTACTCGGTAGTATTATTCAAACAAATATTACTATGATACATTATTATTATTACAAACAGACGAGCAAAGCTCACAGTTGCACTGTTAAAAAAAGAAAAGGAAAAGTAAAGAAAAAAATACTCACAAACAAAAGTCACAAAAGTTTATGTTTGAATGCTGAAACCGATCTTGAGTTGACAATTTCTTCACTTAATCGGTTCCACTTACCTACGATTCGGTGTCCAAATTGTACAGTTTTAGAGCGCATAACTCGGCGATGGGCTAAAGTAAAGTTGTGTCCACGCAAAGCCCGACTTTTCCGAACAGTCATCACATTGATGTCATTCGCGAGGAAGAAGCTGTGGCAAGGTGATTCATACCGATCCCGTTATTAACGGGGTCCAGTGAATCCAAGTCCTCTGCCGCACAACCTAAAAATTTCGTATTGTTAGATTTGTCTCCGTTATTTATGCGTAAATTCAATTTATGGCTACCGAACAAACGAAACGAATTATGGAGAATAATTTAAACTGATCCTTCATCTTTAAAAATGGCTTTTAGAAGTCTAGGATGAGCGCTACTGCCCAAGCTCGGTTAAGACGTTTTGCAAATTTTGAAAAGGTTTGGGTGTGCTGTATTGGGAAACTCGCCTGAATCGGATCGATGGTAATTAAATCTTTATTAATAGCTATTAACCCACATCCACAATCAGAGTTTATCCCGTCACTGTTCATCCTCAGACGAATAGGTAAAATATTTGTTGACTCTAATAATTTAGAAACTTTGTCATCAACGTTGTCGTCTTTTTTCGAGGATGTTGAGCTCGTCGCATAAGCAATGCTAGGGATATATTCCACTGATAGTTGTTCAGATGCATTTAGGCCAATCTGATTAGTAGCAGATGGACATCTTGTAGATGAATCCTCCTTATTAGGAAGTCGTATGAAGGCATGTTCCCCAATAATATCACGGTTGAGAAACTCGACAGATTCTAAGAAACTTACACTTATGGTGGCACTATGGTCAGTGGACATGGTCGTTTGCTTGACCATAGAACACCTGCCTGAAAATTTTATAACTGTTCAGCGTGTAACTCAGTTACAAATGTCATTGAAGGATCAATAGTGCTTGCTACCGATACTGCAGACGTGACTGACTCTTTTGACGTGTCTTTTGATGCATTTGAAGTCAAAGTTGGCAGTGAAGGCCATTTACTCACTGAGTATGATAGTAGTGTGGTGGTTTCGCCAACTTTTAAAACATTCTTATCGTTTTGGTCACTATTCGTCAATAGTTTTCCAACATGCGCAGTACAGCAGAAGCCACAGAGGAAAGTTCGTTTAGAGATATTATCATCATATGTGATTGGAATTGAGACATAAGTCCAAACGTTGCAATCTTTGTTATCACAACAAATATGTTTATCAATATAAGTCTCAGTATTAGCGGACGTGAGCTTCCGAATAACTATTTTAGTTGTTTTCTTTGATTTTGGCATTTGTTGAACCAAATGAACGCAATCCCGATAATTTGGTATGTCTTGTAATTTGGTGTATCAGTCGTCTTCTAGTCAGCGTTAATGTATGCTTGGTGTCTGTTATTTATTGTAATAACAAAAGAATTTGTTTAACCAGTTTTTCTGCAAGCGTAGCGAGCTGAACTGTAATTGTATTTTATTGTATATATTTGTAATTATTTTGAAAGCATAACTTTTTATTGATGATCTTTCTTCGATAATCGTTCTTATATATAATCGTTCACTGTAATTTTTTTATAACCAAAAGATTTTAAGGAATGATATGAATTCTATACTGTATATAGTTATAATCAAGAAAGTTAGTGTGGGTAGTTAGTTATCAAGAATGTAAATATATGGAATGTGCATCCTAAAGAAATTGCATGTGCATCCAGCTACTGCAGCTTCAATCAAAATATTCAACATTGGCTATAAAATACTGATGTGGACGCTTCAAGTTATTTAGTTTTTTAAATGATTATTATTTTTTAAATATAAACACAACATATTACAAGTCATTGTTCTTAAATATGTAAATTGCCAACGACTTGTTTAATCAACTACAAATTTGCCTTGTGGCTTGTCCGGCTTTGAAGGGATAACCCATTCTTTCAGCGGACCATCGCCATCGAATGAATCTTTGAAATAGACTAGCCCACTCGTCAAATACGGACGTCCAATTGAAGTAGGGAAGCCAAAGCTCGCCGGAGATCGAATGCGTTCGTAAGAGTGTCGTCTGCACGGTGCGGCTATGTTCAGCCCAGTTCCAATGCCATTATCATTTCTCTGACAAGTCTGTATCGACTCTAGATGTTGTTCTTGATCATCATATATCAGACTGGATGAAGGCATTTCAATTTGATCAAAACTTATTTAGTCATTGATTTTATTCTTTTTTGTGAATTGATTTTTTTTTCTTTTATGTGAACAGTTAAAATAGCCATTTGCGGCTAATAACTTATGAAATAATATTTTAAATTAAACGAATTATTTCTCTTTTAAAATGGGCGAATGAAAATAGGATAAAAGTTAGTGTGGTCAAATGCACATATATCATTTGGGCAAACAATATTTAGATCGCTGTTATAACATAGGATCCATAGTATTACCTAAAATATCAGTATCTAATATCAGTATCTAATATGTAGTATTACCTACAGTAGATCAATTTTAAGACCTAGGAATTGTTGTGGTAAACAACTTTAAATGCAGATGATATTTGTTCTAGGGCGATGAGAACATTTGGTATTATTAGGGGATGCTTTATAAAACTCTTAATCGTCAATTTCGACTATTTGTTTAATGCATACGTAAGTAGCATTTTAATGTACGGCTTCGAAGTGTCGTATCCACAATCTGACGTTGAGGTTCTCCAGATAGAAAGAATCATAAGACGAGCATATAAATGCGTTACGGGTTTGAAAGATCTATCATTTGGTATCTAATATTTGGTATTATGAGGATCGTTTACGGCGTTTCAATATGAAACCCACTAATCGTATGCGAAAAATGAAAGATCTTATCACTTGGTGTGCTGCGAAAAATCACACAAGCCCATCAATTTTGTTTCCCTTGCAGACTGCAAACACTAGGAGTCATGAATTTACTATTTAGAGATTACACCAGATTTTGAAAAGCTTAATTGTTTGGCAGACCGAGTAATCAAGAATTGGAATTATCTAAGAGAAACTTATGGCTAAATCAAAGACCAATTTCAAAAGGAAACTTAACTGTTTACCAGCATTTACATTTTAGATTTCTCAATTTTCTTTTTGATTTATGTGATGCTACCATATGATCATATACTACAAGGTTGACTGTGAATAATAATGGTATTTATATTTATATCTTCATTTTATATTTTGTATTTTTAAATATACAAATTTATTTATATAATAATTACCAATTTTATTATATACAAATTTGATTTTAAACTGCACAATCTTTTAATTCATAAATTTAATAAATTTTAATATAATAATTTGCTATTTATTAGACGATTTAAAATGCATTCGACTTCGGTTCATTCTGTAATGAATATTATTATAAACATTAGATCTTATAAAATTAGGTCAATTGTTCAATTTTAGCCATTCGAGATATGTGAAAACAGTTTGCACGATCGTATTCTACATTAAACGAGCTTTCGTTTCTACGAACAAATTTTTGCATACCACAGAATTAACATCAAAATCAAATCGTAAAATAAATTAGTGGCATCAAATGTAGTCGGATTTTTAACAGCTAAATAGAAATCCATATATTTTTTAAAACTCAGTTCATAATCAATAACTAATAAAACTTCTATAGCGCACACGCGAAAAACATATCGTTCGATTTTAAAGCTGTAAATTTTTTAAATTACTATTTTTCGAATTGATTTTGCTGCGATAAAAAAAGATTTAATTTAACGTGGCAAATGCGTGCCAGTGCACGCTTACATGACCACAACAAAACAAGACTGTGAATCAGGTGTCGAGAAGGTGTGAACAGAGGAGGTGTTTGAATGTGATAAAGGAGGGGGCGCGGCGGACGTCGAGAGGAAGTTGATTCCAGGCGAGTGAGGCGGCGACGAGGAAGGATCGGAGACCGTAGTTGTTGGAGTAATTAGGAACGTGGAGTAAGAGGGTATGACAGGAACGAAGCGATAGCGAGGTGGGGCGAGTATCGTCTAAGAAAGGAAGGTTGATGAACGATGGGGAGCCGACAGCGATGAGACGAAAGGTAACGAGAAGAAGGCGGAGTTTGATGCGGATGTGGATGGTGGGCCAGGAGAGTTGGGCAAAATATGTGGATGTGTGATCGAAGCGACGGAGACGAAAGAGCACTCGAACAGCGGTGTTGATTATTCGTTTTAGGGGTAGGATGATGGATTTTGGAGAATCGGCGAAATGACTAAGGCAATAATCGATTTTAGGGAAAAGAAGCGATGAAAGAAGAGACATACAAGAACGGAAGTCGATAAGGGGGCGGATACGGCGGATGTCACGGAGAATTAAGTTAGATGAGCGGACCTTGTCACGGACGAAGGGTTTAAGGGAAAGGTGATCATCGAAATGGAAGCCTAAGAAAGTGAGATTGTGGACTATGGAGATGATCGATGAGGCAAAATATACAGTGGGAGGAGATATGTTTGGTTTAGGGGGAAGGATCCACATTATTTTTAACTTTTCGGGGTTTAGAACGAGATGGATATTGAAGAGACGTTTGTAGATAGAAGAAAGACAGTTGGAGGCAGAAATGCCGATATCGTGTATGCGATGTGCGGGTGCATGAGCATAGATTAGAATGTCATCGGCGTATTGCATGACGTTAAAGGAGTAAGGTTTGATAAACGGAGAGAGATCGCCAAGCAGAAGAGAGAAAAGCAGGGGACCTAGGACTGAACCTTGTGGACCCCGCAAAAAATAGGGATGGGAGGGGAGGATGATGAATTAGAACAGACGCGAAAGGAACGGTCGGATAGATATGAGGCGAACCATGCTACGGAGGAGGAAGAAAAGCCGTAATCATAACGAAGGCGAGAAAGGAGGACGGAGTGGTCGACAATGTCGAATGCGGAGGAGAGGTCGAGGGAGATGAGAACACTATATAGAGCCTTGTCTCGAGAAATGAGTAAGTCGTGGTACACTTTTATGCATGCGATTTCTGTCGAGTGATTAGAGCGGAAAGCGGATTGGAAAGGAGGGTACAGATTGGATGAGGAGAGATAAGCGTTGATTTGTATTAAGATGAGGCGTTCTAAGAGCTTTGAAAGAGTAGGGAGTAGTGAAATGGGGCGATAGCTAGAAGGAAGGGAGGGGTCGAGCGATTGTTTCTTAAGGAGGGGACGAACGATTGCGGATTTCCAGTGTGAAGGGAAGATACGACTGCGGATGGACGAGTTAAACAAGGTTGTGAGAAATGGGGATATCGATGAGCATATAGATTTTAATATGTGAGTAGGCAGGGGATCGGCAGTGAGGTTTTGTTGGGCAAGGACATGAGGACAGATGATACTTCTGTAGGTGAGACTGGGAGAAGATGAAAGAGTTCCGGGAGGATGAGATTAGACTGGGCAGAGTGGGATAGGATGGAGACCAGGGTGTGAGAGAGCAACGTGGATACTTTAGTCTGGAGAAATGACGAATAATCATTGGCATTGATGTTGCACGGCGAAGAGGAGCGAGCAAGGATTGAGTTAAAAGTATGCCAGAGAGTCTTAGAGTTGAATGAAGTGATGATTTTATGCTGCCAGAAGGAGTTGCATTTGGTACGTAGTAGGTTGAGATGAGATTGGCGAAGAGCAAGATAGGAATCACGGAAAAACGGAGTGATCGAGCGGAAATCACGTCTGAGAGAGCGGTGTTAGACTCGAAAAGCACGGCGGAGTCGACGCTTTGATAGTAGGCATTGGATGTCAAACCATGGGGCACGGTGAGAGGGACGGTGTGTGTGAGACTTGAAGGGCAAGAGAATATTGAGAGTGGATGTGAGTTCAGAGTCGAAAAGAAAGGCGAGATCGTGAGGAGATGAATATGTTATTGTGGGTAATGATAGAGATGATTTGAGTAAGGCAGAGCGGAGAAGGGAGAGGTCAAGATTTCTCCAAGGGCGACTTAGGATTGTAGGTGTGTGAGGAGGGGTGTGGTTGTGAGTGAGATCAAGGGTGATAAGAAAGTGATCGGATAGGCCAGGATCAGAGATGGACAGTAGGTGTAGGCAGCAAAATGATCGGGGACAGCGATGATGTCGAGTAATCCACCAAGTATATGTGTGGGGGCTGTGAAGACTAGTTTGTAATTGTAGTTTTATAGAATGTTGATGAACCGGATGGAATCCGTGAAAGTTGGGCGGTCTAGGCGGATATTGTAGTCGCCTAGAACGAGTGAAGGGATTGAGGACAAAGAACAATGAGAAAGGAGGTCAGCGAGTTCGGTAAAAAATAAGGCAGTAGGAGCTGATGAACCAGGACGGTATACAATGGCGAGATCTAGAGTGATCGGGTTAGAATAACGACAAGTGAGCAATTCAAAAGAGCAAGGACTGAAAGGGGGATTGATTTTGCGAAGAGACGCGGGGTGACGTGCGAATGCGACGATGCCGCCGTGATTAGAGAATTTAGAAGGGCATGAGTTGAGGGGGTGGGCGGATTCGACTAGGGAGCAACCGGTAAAGAGCAGACGTTGAATGGAAAGGTCGTCGGAATCTGAGTGCCAGGATTCGGTGAGGCAGAAGAGATCGATGGATTGCTTGGTGAATAGGTTGAGGATAAGATCGGATTTATTGAGAATAGATCTAGTGTTGAGGAGACCGAGGCGGAAACCGTGTGTTGTGGCGAAAGAGTCTAGTGGAGAAGACACATAGGAGAGATGGAGCGCCATCGAATTTTTGGACGGGTGTGGACAATTTGAAAATTTCCGTCGATGTTTCGGATGGAGAGTGATGTTTCGCCGTTTTCCTCGCGACGGCGTTTTTTGATGCGGGCTGAAGAGATTTGAGCGATTTCAGAAGGGGCGCGATCGGGGAAAATTCGAGTGGTTGAAGATGACATGAGTTTGAATCGTTGAGAGAGGCAGAAGACGCGTGAGAGCGATGCTTGAAAACAATTTTTAGGGGAGGGCTGGGAAGGATTAGATTGAGAAGATTTGTTTAGACGGATGAATGCGACAGGAGAAATGTCCTTGAAAAAGGATGGTTTATCCGCAGGGACAATAGACGAGAGGATGGATCTGAAGGCGGAAACATCGTGGTCTAGACGTGCTTGTGGAGATAAGGAGTTAGAAGGCGTGATATTAGTGACAATGACGCAACGATCGCTAGAAGCAAAGCGCTTCCGTAAAGGAGGACGACTGACGTGAGTAGGTGAGATCACGATAGAAGAGCTGGCAGTTGATGATTTGGAGGGATTTGGTTTGACGACGGGAGACATAGAGGATAATGATAATAAAGAGGGTGGTAAGCGGTGTGAGGAAAGCTTATGAGTGGAGGATAGTGGAGGTTTGTGGAGGTTATTTTGATTGATGGATGCAAGGTATTGAGAAACGAGACGGGAAGGACTGGACGTGGGGTGTCGGGGAGTGAAAATACATTAGTTGTAACAATTTGCGGCTCCGTCACTGTCTCGGTAGATTTATCATAAACTTGACAAAATCCATCTTGCTGCGATACAATTTGCGGCTCCTTCACTGTCTCAGTAGATTTGTCAGAAATTTGAGAAATTCGATCATGCTGCGATGTCATTTCCAATTGCTCTAAGCGTTTTATTAACAAGTTGATTTGTTTCGCCGCACAGAATCCGCAGTAGAACGGTGGCCCGCCACAAGTTTCCTGACCCAAAGCACTTCGAGCTTGCCGGTTATATCGGTATCAACAGAGATTGCTTGCTTGGCTTATGGTAGATTTTTCTTCTTGGCTCCCATTAACTGTAGGCTGCAATAGTTTACAATTTTTAAAACCGCGCTCCTTGTCTACAAAAATGCTCTTTGTATATAAAATAGGTTTAGGTTCTTCTTCTGTTGTTCTTCAGTTATGCAATAGTAGCTATCCAACTTTGATTGATACAATGTGTGTGCAATTATAAGAACTTTAATAACCAATACTTTTTTTAACCATCTTAGTGATATTATTTAATTCCTTGGTTTTACTATTCCTGGTTTTACTATGTCAGGAGAATAAATATAATGCTTCTTCACTGTCAAAAATTGCAAATCTATTTATGGATTGCAAAGTAGCGATGCGATTTTTAAAATCTGGCCATCAAAATTGACGCCAGGTATCATTTTACTAGGAAATTCACAATTTGTTTTTATTGTTTATTCGACCGTATTTTTCAAAATTAAGTAAATACACATCATTTCATTATTTTTCAATTATTTAGATTTATATTGAAAAATGCTTATACCAGAATCTATTGAATCCTGCCTGAAGGGAGTAACTAATATTCAACGCAGCCGACGTATCGATAATAACTCACTGATGGAACTGGCATTGGCTGTTCGTTCATTATGTAAATCAGGTCAAGTAGCAATATTCATAATTCAGCAACTTCACTCTATAGTTCAGCTTAATTTAGACCCACGAGATCTGGATACAATACTTGATATATGTGAATCAGCTTTGGATGTTGCATTTAGTGCCGATGATAAACGAGGCTTGTCTACTTGGTGTTTGCAAACAATTGAAGCAAATTCAAGTCGCGTAAATGATATTATTTGCTTAGTATCAATACGGTTACGCCTATCACCTACGCACATAAAATACTGTTTACAGTATCTTCTTAGATATTCGACTTCAACCTGGGATCGCTTATGTGATGACATTAAATCACAAGTACAAAATGACGCTGTTGTGTCAGGTGTCGAGCAAGTATTTGATAAATGTGATACGTCGTCAAGGATCCGAGTCTATGAACTAGGTATACCATCCCTTTGTATTTGGAATCAATTTACTGAGGATCTATCCAAATATGAAGAAGAGGATGTTCTAATGCACGCAACTTGCTTACAAGCGTTATACGATGCTTGTATCAAAAATTCAGATCTTATGATAAATACATTACGATTTACTAACATTTTCTCTTATTTGCGGGATAAAGTCAGTCCTGATAACATGCGCATATTGCAATTGCTAGCAAGTTTGCCCGGTGCTCTAGTCAATTATGCGAACAATGAACAAAACGAGATCATGTCACAGATGCTTAACTGGTTTGAAGATGGAAAGATATCTGCAACAGTGTGCTTTGAGATGCTTGCTGCATCAAGTCAGCGTTTTCCTTGTTCAGATAAGCTACAACAGTCATTATCGATGGCCATTAAGTGCTCGCCAACCAGCGAAAGAATTCCAGCTATTTTGGCGACATCATTAGTTGTACACACATGGCCTTTTAAATTATGTCAAAGCGTCTGCCAGAAAATATTCCAAATGTCGATGGAACCATTTCTTGATCACCGTCTTGCATGTCACAAATTTTATGAAAATATTGCAAAGTCGAATTTTACACTATTACTCGAATGCGTGCCTGCATTTTTAGAATATCTATTCAACTCTACAACGGAGCATGAAATTGAAGGACTGCAATCCAAGTGGTCATTAATTGAACGAATCAGTACATGCTCCGATAACGCAGATGTAAAAAATATCCTAATGAAAGGATTTAGTATTTACAGTGCTGGTTTATCAAATTCCAACTCGTTACAGGAAACTTCTATTCCGAAAGTGGCTGAAGAAACAATGTAATTACGGCTTTTCTTTGTATTCGAATGATTTCGATTTAATAACTACTTATTTTGTTTTAGAATAGCTAAGTTATTTGTGAAATATCATGATTTGTTAAAACGATAGCTGTCCAGTTTTAGAGAAAAATCAGCATTTAATACTCAGCATTTATTATTTATTTAAAATAAATAATAAATTTATAAAAATAACTGATGTTGAGCCACATTTTAAAATTTGGAGAAGGATTAATACATTGTTATATCTCGCAAGCTGCTACTAGAATCATCAGAACAAAAAGTTCATTTGTTCATTTGACGAACAAATTATACGTTTTGTTTATATTGTACATTTTCTATTATCACTAGGGATTAGTCTTTTTGATAGTCATATGATGTTTGGCTTGGCAAATATACTTTATCGTTTATCGGTTCAGCTGTTATTCCTTTAATAATTATTATTTAATAATTAAATAATAAATAATTATAAATAGCAAATAAATAAATTATTTATTATTTTTAATATTAAAAAATTATTTTTATATCAAGTAAAAAATAAAAATTGAAATTTAAAATAAACATCATTTTTATGAATTCACTAATAAATAACCGACGTTGTATCAGAAAGATGATTAGAGGTCATAATCAAACGAGCTAATTGTATTTAATATAATTAAAAAATATAATAAAATTTAATAATTGAAAAATAAATAATTAAATAATAAATAATTGTTATAAGATTTATATCATTTATATCAATATTTTTATTAAAATAAAAAATTAAAATTTAAAACAAAATTCAATTTTTATAAATCAACTAATAATTTACTAATAAAATAGTATTATTTTTAAATTGGCAGGGCTTTCTTAAGGGGCCAATCGTATTGGCAAATTGAGAATTAACTAAGAATCGCATTGAGGATTAACTAATAAATAACAGACGTTGTATCAAAATGAGGATTAGTGGTCATCAAAATAAACTGCTATGCTACCAGGTATCGACCCCTAATTCCATGAACCAACATAGCAGCGGGGCCAAATACATGCTAAGGACGTATTTTCTCTGATTAAATTTGATTATATAGTATAATATTCTAATACAAAGTGAAATATTTATTATCCATCCATAAAAATTTTCCGCTAATGATTTTAAATTTATTTTTAATATTATTGTGTTAATTTATATATTTTACTATTTTCTGTAAAATAGATATTGGTTTTGAAGAAAACCAATATCATTACATATTGTTGCAATTCTTAAAATTTCATTATTTAATGTATTTTATTTTATTTTATATGGTATGCATGAATGCTCATGCAAAAATATGTTTCTTGTAAATTTAAATATGTCATCTTTACGATATACATTAGAAGTAGTTTTAATTTGTCTTAATTTAATGTTCATATCAAGATATATACTTTCTTTATCATTAATATTGGTATTATTAAGAATGAGGCTTTCTGGATAAATTTGTTCACTAATTGAATAAAAATTATTAGAATTAAATACACATATATCATCAATGTATCGCGAAACATATATTTATATAGTTTAGATTTATTTTTTACACAGTTATGAACAAATTCATATTCTATAAAGCTTAAAAACAAGTCAGCAATAATTAAGCTACTATTGCCACCCATTTGAACACATTTTATTTGTCTAAATATAGATGTCCCGACCTTTAAATAATTTTGATTTATTAAAACATTTAAGGATTCTAATAAATTCAATTTTATCCATATATTTATATTTACTTAATGGTTTAATTTTTGTTAGATGTGCGTTATAGTTATTATAACATTTATGTATAACTTTTTCCGAATATAAGATTAATTAATTTTTCTAATGCATCTGTAATATCTGCTAAATCTAGATTTGTATAAAGAGTACTAAATCGTACGTATTTTATTTATTATATTTATTTCTTTTGTCCGTTCTAAAAATTCTTTTGTAAAATTCTGAAATAGTGTTTCGATTATCCTACAATATTTTTTGAAGTGTGCTTTAATTACTTAAAGTATTTTATTCATATAGACAGAAAGTGGTTTTAATGTACATTTAAAAGCACCACATATGAACCTAGGTTTTATTGGACTTTTATGTAATTTTGGATTCAGATATAATATAGGTATAGTTTTATTATCTAATTCAATTTTTATACCCTTTTTATCCATTATAGAACAACGACTTGTAATCATTAGAATTAACCTCTATTATAAAACTTTTTCCATATGAAGACAAAGTCATTACAAGATTTATCTAGCTTTATCAAATATATAATCTTTCCAAATGTTTATATTATTCGAGCTTTCACTATTAATCAGCTCACTAAAGTAAGCATTTAAGTCATTATATAACGAATTGTAAATTTTATTTTTGTCGTTATTATTTAATCTATATTTATACCCTTTTGATAGCATTTTCCTTAATTCATTGTTTTCAATTAATTCTAGATTATGAGTGCATATATGTTAATTTATTTTTTCAAAATTAAGACTTTAGCAATCGCATTCAGTTTCCATAATGTTTCTAATATTATCGTTACATATTGATTTCAATTCTTTATTATAATTATAAATTTTTCATCCTAATGGCGGTAACAGCTTATACCTTATTTTAGGAATATATTTACTTAAATCTGACCTTATTATTTCTTTACTTTTAGAATTATTAAAAAGTATACATAAAAAAGTCTAACGATATTTATACTATCTATACATTTTGTTAATGACATTTATGGTTAGTGCATATTTTTTATTGTTATTATTAATATTTATTGTTCGATTATAGTATCTTATATTACAACTTAACATATCATAATCGTTAATGATATCTTTAGGAAAACTTATATTTACATAAAGATCTTTCAGCTTATTATCTCTTATGTTGTTTTAGTATTTCTAATTGCTCATATATATAGCGTCTCGGAGTGATACATTAGACTGATGGAGCTGATGATCAAAGTCCAGTTATTTAGCAGCACACATGGATTTACAATCAATCGTAGACAATTATGGCTCCTGGACCACAGTTACAAGCGGTTTTTTTGCACTATCTATATATATAATAGTAGTGCACGGATGTGCTGAGTAGATAACGGTCCAGGATATCTTACGAAATACGGCTTTTATACTAAATGGTGTTTCTTGATAGACTGGACTTTGATTCACGACTTTCAATCACCATGTCACTTCTAGACGACCACTTCAGCATCGAAATGATGAGTACCCGGCAACACTCATCAGTAGAATGAGCTACACACTGGTCGTTTCGGTTGCCTGTGTGACATTGTGAATAAAGGCGTTTCCGACACTTTGCTTAATTGTCTTAGGCACTTTGCTTAATTGTCTGGAAATCGATAAATGGAATGAAGAAAGGATAAACAATATGTTAGAATTACTTAGGTTGGTATTAACCAGTAATATATTTGAATTTAATGAAAAAGCATACCACCAACTTTCAGGAACCGCAATGGGCACGCCGATAGCCCCAATATATGCAATACTAACTCTAGCATACGCAGAACATAAATTGAATATAAAGGACATTGAAAAACCAGTGTTTATTTATCGATACATTGACGATATAATTACCGGTTGGACAGGAAATATTGAGTATCTTCAGAGTTTTAAAAATATATTTGAAATGGAAAGCAGAATGACATTAACAATGGAGGTGGATAATGATGGCAAAACGTGTCACTTCTTAGATGTAAAGTTAACATTACAATCAGAAAAGGAATGGATAACTGAACCGTATCGTAAGGAATCATCAAAGCCAATTTATATGCATGCTCACTCTAATGTTCCAGCTTTTACAAAAAGAAATATGATAAAAACAGAGGCAACGCGAATATGTAAAATATCAAACAATACAAAAAAGCGTGAATACCATCTTGATATTTTACGAAAAAACCTAATTGCCCGCGAATACAATACAAAGCAGATCTACAAAATTTTTGAGACAGTTCGATATCAAAAACGCAATAATCTACTAAAACAATAGATAAAGGAAGAATCAACAAATATGCCGCTATGCTTTGAGTATCACCCTGCTCTTCACAAATTACCTTCAGATATAAAAAATGCAATAAACAAGTTACCGCCCGAACTAAAGTGAGAAATACCATTCCCAAAGATATACTATCGATATACAAAATGCTTAAAAAGCATGTTATCGAGAAGCAAAATACTTAATAATATGAATTTGAGTAAAACAAAAGAAGGTAAGTCTGAAAAATGCGGTAAGCGCCGTTGTTTGTGTTGCAATAAAATGACGACAACGAAATCAATTACTAGCTCAACAACGACTCTTGACTATAAAATCAAGGGATCATTTGATTGCAATACAGAAAATATTATTGTGTAAACGGACTCCATTTAAAATTGTCGACAGATCAAAAGTCAATTATTTTTTTGTTCACAAATTTTCAACCACTACTGCGGTCATCATCAGGAAAACGTCATTGCACACGTTACAACAACCATATATAGCAAAACCAAATCTGGAAGAAACATATCGGAAGTTAATCTGGAAAAATAAATTTGCCATTTGTAATCAAGTGGGTAGGCACATCCGGTTTATTACACTCGAAGTTGTTGTCGGGATCAAGGTAACGCAATATGATAGACTCTTTTATTTGCCTTGTAGACTTATCACTTTCGTGGGCAATAATTTCTACGCCGGCAAAATTTATGTCATGGCCGTTGGCGGCAAAGTGATTCCAAACTGTTGAGCTGATATATCCAAGACGTAGTGCCCGCTTGTGACCCAATAATCGAACAGCAAGTTTTTCACCTGTTCGCCCTACGTAATAAGCCGCTCAACCATTACACGGTATACGGTAGATCCCTCCAATCTTTTCCTATTTTGGTTTTATTTTTAATAAACCAGACATACCAGGCCCACGTTTACAAAATACGGTACTGTGAGAACCAGTGCTTCTAATTGATAGCCTTAACGCGTGTTGGAAACGATTAAATGCGTGATCGTTCCAAAATGGAAAATTTAAATATTTTGTTACATGCTTTAGTCGTTTCGTGCTTTATTATGATACTCTTTTGCTGCGTTATGACTACGCTTAATAGCCCATAAAGGATATCCCGAATCGAATAGAGACTGTCGTATTTGCTCGTATTCTAATTTCAGATCATTCTCTGTAAAACAGTATCTATGCATGCGCAGGAATAGCGAACGAGCAGCATATATCTTATTCCTCATTAGGCAGATCGACGTCTATAGTGTGGTCATATTAATGACACCTTCCTTCCTAAACACATTAGTCTTAGTAATGCTACTATCTTCACGCAAACATTGTACGTCCAGCAAGGAAATAGCACCGTCCTTTTCAGCACAAATGTTCCACTTTATTCGAGTATCTAAATTATCTAACATATTGAAGACTTTTACATCCACAGGATTATTGATTCTCATGAATACGTCATCAACGTATCTGCCCCAATACGCTAATCCTTTTATATGGGAATACACATGTGCTTCAATTTTTCACAAATAAATCGGCTAGAGTAGGACCTAACGGGGAGCCCATTGCAACTCCATCTACTTGCACATACAATTCGTTGTTGAAAGAGAATATGGATTCAGTTGTACATACGTGAAGTATATGTTGCCATATGTTCAGTGTTAACGTTCATCGTTCACATTTTTGACTTAGGAGGAGTGCAGCTTCAACAATTGTTCCATGAACTGGAACATTCGTGAAGAGGTCGCTAACGTCAGCAGTAAAAAACTTGACATTTAGTGTGTTCATTTTCCGCATATGTAACACAAACTCATGGCCATTTTTTATTGTTGAATGGGACGATCCCATAGTCTTAATTACTCCACGACGGTTTAGTTGCAACAGCGTAGCGTTGAGACACTTCTCCTTTTTTAATGTATGGTCTCTAATGTTATGAATCTATCGAACACGCCATTGTCGACTGAAACGTTGGAAACTATCTCACTTGGTTTAATTCCAAGTAATTCCGACCGCTGATTATTGGAAGGTTCGTTCTAAACATAGCGCCCCTGGCTTTATGTACCTGTTGCCTAAAACCCATAAAGCTGGAAGGTCTGTAAGACCCTGTTGACCATTGTTGACGCTGCACTCCTCCTAAGTCAGAAATGTAAACGATGGACGTTAACACTGAACGAATGGCAACATTTACTTCTCGTATGTGCAACTGAATCCATATTCTCTTTCAACAACGAATTGTATGTGCAAGTAGATGGAGTTGCAATGGGCTCCCCGTTAGGTCCTACTCTAGCCGATTTATTTATGTGAAAAATTGAAGCACATGTGTATTCCCATATAAAATGATTAGTCTATTGGGGCAGATACGTTGATGACGTATTCATGAGTATCAATAATCATGTGGATGTAAAAGTCTTCAATATGTTAGATAATTTGGATACTCGAATAAAGTGGATCATTTGTGCTGAAAAGGACGGTGCAATTTCCTTCCTGGACGTACAATGTTTGCGTGAAGATAGTAGCATTACTAAGACTAATGTATTTAGGAAGGAAGGTGTCATTAACATGACCACGCCATGGACATCGATCTGCCCAATGAGGTATAAGATATCTGCTGCCCGTTCGCTATTCCTGCGCATGCATAGATACTGTTTTACAGAGAATGATCTGAAATTAGAATACGAGCAAATACGACAGTCTCTATTCGATTCGGGATATCCTTTATGGGCTATTAAGCGTAGTCATAACGCAGCAAAAGAGTATCATAATAAAGCACGAAACGACTAAAGCATGTAACAAAATATTTAAATTTTCCATTTTGGAACGATCACGCATTTAATCGTTTCCAACACGCGTTAAGGCTATCAATTAGAAGCACTGGTTCTCACAGTACCGTATTTTGTAAACGTGGGCCTGGTATGTCTGGTTTATTAAAAATAAAACCAAAATAGGAAAAGATTGGAGGGATCTACCGTATACCGTGTAATGGTTGAGCGGCTTATTACGTAGGGCGAACAGGTGAAAAACTTGCTGTTCGATTATTGGGTCACAAGCGGGCACTACGTCTTGGATATATCAGCTCAACAGTTTGGAATCACTTTGCCGCCAACGGCCATGACATAAATTTTCCCGGTGTGGAAATTATAGTCCACGAAAGTGATAAGTCTATTAAACAAATAAAAGAGGCTATCATATTGCGTTACATTGATCCCGATGACAAATTTATTTTTCCAGATTAACTTCCGATATGTTTCTTCCAGATTTTGTTTTGCTATATATGGTTGTTGTAACGTGTGTAATGACGTTTTCCTGATGATGACCGCAGTAGTGGTTGAAAATTTGTGAACAAAAAAATAATTGACTTTTGATCTTTCGACAGAACATATTATATATGTCGCAAAGTGCAAAAAGTGTTCAAAACAGTACGTACGAGAGACATCTAGGTCTTCACGACTAAGATTGAACAACAGAAGTGACAAAAATTGTAATAGATATACTAGGCATGGTGTCTTAAGTCATGAAAGGTTTTGACATGGAGAAATTGACAATGGATTCGAATATACAATTTTAGAGGATGAATTTCCTTATGAAAATATGCGGAAAAATAAACAGATAAGGTGGATAGGTCAACTTATGTGTGATAATCCAAATGGAATAAATCTTGATCATATCTATGATTTGAAATTATATCCGAAATACATAAGAAAGAAAAAATTCCATGAAAATAATATACAAAATGACGTAGTACCTTTATATGTTATTTCAAAGATATATTCTTCCGTGCTATTTTCTTACTTTGAATGCGTATAAACATGAAATCTGAGTGTATTGTTGGATTGAATCATACTGTGAATAACTTGATAAAGAGCGGTTGCGCTCGAAACGTTGTAATTTTAAAGAAAAATATATATTTCCAAACTCTGCTTCAATTAATACTTATCATATATACCAGCACATATGTATTAAAATCAATCGTAGCCACCTTTGGCTCCTGGACCACAGTTTCAAGCGATTTTTCGCAATAACAATTTATAAAATGACGCATTTCTTTTGAAATCCTGTGAGAAATTCAGTGACCTCGTAATCAACGGATACGCATTTGTGCCTTCTATAAAGAATAACTAGAAGGTCCACACACGCAACAAGCCAGTAAAAACGCTTCTGCACCTAAGCTTTCGTATAGCATCGTAAGGAATTGCTGATGTCTTTATAGTTATCACAAAAGCAGTCGAAACGTACCCTAACCACTTCATCCGACTGACGATGACTGCTGGGTGGTTAGGAACGTCTCGAAGTGATACATTAGACTGATGGAGCTGATGATCGAAGTCCAGTTATTTAGCAGCAAATTTAAATTAAAAATCAATCGTAGCCAGCTTTGGCTCCTGGACCACAGTTTCAAGCAGCTTTTCGCAATAACAATATATATAAGTTTACTCTGAATATATATAATAGTAATGCACCAATGTTCTGAGTAGACAACAGTCCAGGATTTCTTACGAAATACGGCATTTATACTAAATGGTGTTGCTTGATAGACTGGACTTTGATTCACGACTTTCAGTCACCATGTCACTTCTAGACGACCACTTCAGCATCGAAATGATGAGTACCCGGCAACACTCATCTGTAGAATGAGGTACACACTGGTCGTTTCGGTTGCCTGTGTGACATTGTGAATAGAGGCGTTTCCGACACTTTGCTTAATTGTCTGAGGCTTTCGCTCTTAACCAGATCGAATTGCTGTGCGGACCATCCTTAAACACTAGGCAGAGGTTGTTGCTGAATGGTCGCTGCACTCGTTGGATCCTAAATGGATACAGCAGGTATAATTTACAATGTATATATAATATATACAATGTATATGTAATATACGATGTATATATACGTTGTCTACTCAGCACATTCGTGCATCACTATTATACCTGCCGTATCCATTTATATATATATATATATATATATATATATATATATATATATATATAAGACTGATGGAGCTGATGATCGAAGTCCAGTTATTTAGCAGCAAATTTGGATTAAAAATCAATCGTAGCCAGCTTTGGCTCCTGGACCACAGTTTCAAGCGATTTTTCGCAATAACAATTTATAAAATGACGCATTCCTTCAGGAATCCTGTGAGAAATTCAGTGCCCTCGTAATCAACGGATACGCATTTGTGCCGTATATAAAGAATAACTAGAAGGTCCACACACGCAACAAGCCAGTAAAAACGCTTCTGCACCTGAGCTTCGTATAGCATCGTGAGGAATTGCTGGTGTCTTTATAGTTATCACAAAAGCAGTCGAAACGTACCCTAACCACTTCATCCGACTGACGATGACTGCTGGGTGGTTAGGATCGTCTCGGAGTGATACATAAGACTGATGGAGCTGATGATCGAAGTCCAGTTATTTAGCAGCAAATTTAAATTAAAAATCAATCGTAGCCAGCTTTGGCTCCTGGACCACAGTTTCAAGCGATTTTTCGCAATAACAATATATATATATATATATATATATATATATATATATATATATATATATATACTAAATGGTGTTGCTTGATAGACTGGACTTCGATTCACGACTTTCAGTCACCATGTCACTTCTAGACGACCATTTCAGCATCGAAATGATGAGTATCCGGCAACACTCATCAGTAGAATGAGGTACACACTGGTCGTTTCGGTTGCCTGTGTAACATTGTGAATAAAGGCGTTTCCGACACTTTGCTTAATTGTCTGAGGCTTTCGCTCTTAACCAGATCGAATTGCTGTGCGGACCATCCTTTAACACTAGGCAGAGGTTGTTGCTGAATTGTCGCTACACTCGTTGGCTCCTAAATGGATACGGCAGGTAAAATAGTACCATCTGCCCTGAAATCATAATATATGCTCTATTTATGAAATTATACAAACTCAGAAATAAAAATAATATAAGACGTTTATCTGAGAATTCTTCCTGAAATATGACGTTACATTGTATTGTATATATATGAATGTTCCAATCAAAAAAAACTGTGATTACTGACGAAGCTTTATTGTTGAAGCGAAACGCGTTTATAAAAAACACATCAAGTGCTCTTATTTATTTTTATTTCGGGTATATATATGTATATATATATCTGATTTGTCATTGTATGCTGCGATCTGGGATCCAAGTTAGATTCGTTCATATATTGAAAATCCACAAAAATACCAGAGAAGTCTTCTCTACTATTTTCGTGGATTTTCAATATATGAACGAATCTAACTTGGATCCCAGATCGCAGCATACAATGACAAATCAGATATATACATATATATACCCGAAATAAAAATAAATAAGAGCACTTGATGTGTTTTTTACCAACATGTGGCAAAAAGCGGGCGAAACGAAAACGGTTGTGGCAATTGCGCCGTTAGTAGTCAGGGTGTATGGAATTGGATATCATGAAGGAAGGATTCTGTAGCTGGTTTCCAATGCGAAAGTCACCTCGTGTGACCTAGCAACTATTCGTTACATAAATAAGAATCCATCAAAGGATCACCAGTCCCGATTCCAATCGATCTTCATGATCTCAAACGGTAAAATCTATAATAAGCATGCCAGAGAAGCATCTCGGACAATGCAGTTTCTGGATATCATGATGGAAGGTTTCATATACTGTGTGAAATCTGGTAATCCTGGATTCGTAGCCTAGCAGTCAAGAGCGCAAGCCAAGTACGGAGAGCGACAGCTCGAATCTCGGATAAGTCAAATTTCAAAAGGCGAAGAGTTGGTAGTCAGCCTTCTGACGAGCCCGGGGCTACCAACATGTGGCAAAAAGCGGGCGAAACGAAAACGGTTGTGGCAATGGCGCCGTTAGTAGTCAGGGTGTATGGAATTGGATATCATGAAGGAAGGATTCTGTAGCTGGTTTCCAATGCGAAAGTCACCTCGTGTGACCTAGCAACTATTCGTTACATAAATAAGAATCCATCAAAGGATCACCAATCCCGATTCCAATCGATCTTCATGATCTCAAACGGTAAAATCTATAATAAGCATGCCAGAGAAGCATCTCGGACAATGCAGTTTCTGGATATCATGATGGAAGGTTTCATATACTGTGTGAAATCTGGTAATCCTGGATTCGTAGCCTAGCAGTCAAGAGCGCAAGCCAAGTACGGAGAGCGACAGCTCGAATCTCGGATAAGTCAAATTTCAAAAGGCGAAGAGTTGGTAGTCAGCCTTCTGACGAGCCCGGGGCTACCAACATGTGGCAAAAAGCGGGCGAAACGAAAACGGTTGTGGCAATGGCGCCGTTAGTAGTCAGGGTGTATGGAATTGGATATCATGAAGGAAGGATTCTGTAGCTGGTTTCCAATGCGAAAGTCACCTCGTGTGACCTAGCAACTATTCGTTACATAAATAAGAATCCATCAAAGGATCACCAGTCCCGATTCCAATCGATCTTCATGATCTCAAACGGTAAAATCTATAATAAGCATGCCAGAGAAGCATCTCGGACAATGCAGTTTCTGGATATCATGATGGAAGGTTTCATATACTGTGTGAAATCTGGTAATCCTGGATTCGTAGCCTAGCAGTCAAGAGCGCAAGCCAAGTACGGAGAGCGACAGCTCGAATCTCGGATAAGTCAAATTTCAAAAGGCGAAGAGTTGGTAGTCAGCCTTCTGACGAGCCCGGGGCTACCAACATGTGGCAAAAAGCGGGCGAAACGAAAACGGTTGTGGCAATGGCGCCGTTAGTAGTCAGGGTGTATGGAATTGGATATCATGAAGGAAGGATTCTGTAGCTGGTTTCCAATGCGAAAGTCACCTCGTGTGACCTAGCAACTATTCGTTACATAAATAAGAATCCATCAAAGGATCACCAGTCCCGATTCCAATCGATCTTCATGATCTCAAACGGTAAAATCTATAATAAGCATGCCAGAGAAGCATCTCGGACAATGCAGTTTCTGGATATCATGATGGAAGGTTTCATATACTGTGTGAAATCTGGTAATCCTGGATTCGTAGCCTAGCAGTCAAGAGCGCAAGCCAAGTACGGAGAGCGACAGCTCGAATCTCGGATAAGTCAAATTTCAAAAGGCGAAGAGTTGGTAGTCAGCCTTCTGACGAGCCCGGGGCTACCAACATGTGGCAAAAAGCGGGCAAAACGAAAACGGTTGTGGCAATGGCGCCGTTAGTAGTCAGGGTGTATGGAATTGGATATCATGAAGGAAGGATTCTGTAGCTGGTTTCCAATGCGAAAGTCACCTCGTGTGACCTAGCAACTATTCGTTACATAAATAAGAATCCATCAAAGGATCACCAGTCCCGATTCCAATCGATCTTCATGATCTCAAACGGTAAAATCTATAATAAGCATGCCAGAGAAGCATCTCGGACAATGCAGTTTCTGGATATCATGATGGAAGGTTTCATATACTGTGTGAAATCTGGTAATCCTGGATTCGTAGCCTAGCAGTCAAGAGCGCAAGCCAAGTACGGAGAGCGACAGCTCGAATCTCGGATAAGTCAAATTTCAAAAGGCGAAGAGTTGGTAGTCAGCCTTCTGACGAGCCCGGGGCTACCAACATGTGGCAAAAAGCGGGCGAAACGAAAACGGTTGTGGCAATGGCGCCGTTAGTAGTCAGGGTGTATGGAATTGGATATCATGAAGGAAGGATTCTGTAGCTGGTTTCAATGCGAAAGTCACCTCGTGTGACCTAGCAACTATTCGTTACATAAATAAGAATCCATCAAAGGATCACCAGTCCCGATTCCAATCGATCTTCATGATCTCAAACGGTAAAATCTATAATAAGCATGCCAGAGAAGCATCTCGGACAATGCAGTTTCTGGATATCATGATGGAAGGTTTCATATACTGTGTGAAATCTGGTAATCCTGGATTCGTAGCCTAGCAGTCAAGAGCGCAAGCCAAGTACGGAGAGCGACAGCTCGAATCTCGGATAAGTCAAATTTCAAAAGGCGAAGAGTTGGTAGTCAGCCTTCTGACGAGCCCGGGGCTACCAACATGTGGCAAAAAGCGGGCGAAACGAAAACGGTTGTGGCAATGGCGCCGTTAGTAGTCAGGGTGTATGGAATTGGATATCATGAAGGAAGGATTCTGTAGCTGGTTTTCAATGCGAAAGTCACCTCGTGTGACCTAGCAACTATTCGTTACATAAATAAGAATCCATCAAAGGATCACCAGTCCCGATTCCAATCGATCTTCATGATCTCAAACGGTAAAATCTATAATAAGCATGCCAGAGAAGCATCTCGGACAATGCAGTTTCTGGATATCATGATGGAAGGTTTCATATACTGTGTGAAATCTGGTAATCCTGGATTCGTAGCCTAGCAGTCAAGAGCGCAAGCCAAGTACGGAGAGCGACAGCTCGAATCTCGGATAAGTCAAATTTCAAAAGGCGAAGAGTTGGTAGTCAGCCTTCTGACGAGCCCGGGGCTACCAACATGTGGCAAAAAGCGGGCGAAACGAAAACGGTTGTGGCAATGGCGCCGTTAGTAGTCAGGGTGTATGGAATTGGATATCATGAAGGAAGGATTCTGTAGCTGGTTTCCAATGCGAAAGTCACCTCGTGTGACCTAGCAACTATTCGTTACATAAATAAGAATCCATCAAAGGATCACCAGTCCCGATTCCAATCGATCTTCATGATCTCAAACGGTAAAATCTATAATAAGCATGCCAGAGAAGCATCTCGGACAATGCAGTTTCTGGATATCATGATGGAAGGTTTCATATACTGTGTGAAATCTGGTAATCCTGGATTCGTAGCCTAGCAGTCAAGAGCGCAAGCCAAGTACGGAGAGCGACAGCTCGAATCTCGGATAAGTCAAATTTCAAAAGGCGAAGAGTTGGTAGTCAGCCTTCTGACGAGCCCGGGGCTACCAACATGTGGCAAAAAGCGGGCGAAACGAAAACGGTTGTGGCAATGGCGCCGTTAGTAGTCAGGGTGTATGGAATTGGATATCATGAAGGAAGGATTCTGTAGCTGGTTTCCAATGCGAAAGTCACCTCGTGTGACCTAGCAACTATTCGTTACATAAATAAGAATCCATCAAAGGATCACCAGTCCCGATTCCAATCGATCTTCATGATCTCAAACGGTAAAATCTATAATAAGCATGCCAGAGAAGCATCTCGGACAATGCAGTTTCTGGATATCATGATGGAAGGTTTCATATACTGTGTGAAATCTGGTAATCCTGGATTCGTAGCCTAGCAGTCAAGAGCGCAAGCCAAGTACGGAGAGCGACAGCTCGAATCTCGGATAAGTCAAATTTCAAAAGGCGAAGAGTTGGTAGTCAGCCTTCTGACGAGCCCGGGGCTACCAACATGTGGCAAAAAGCGGGCGAAACGAAAACGGTTGTGGCAATGGCGCCGTTAGTAGTCAGGGTGTATGGAATTGGATATCATGAAGGAAGGATTCTGTAGCTGGTTTCCAATGCGAAAGTCACCTCGTGTGACCTAGCAACTATTCGTTACATAAATAAGAATCCATCAAAGGATCACCAGTCCCGATTCCAATCGATCTTCATGATCTCAAACGGTAAAATCTATAATAAGCATGCCAGAGAAGCATCTCGGACAATGCAGTTTCTGGATATCATGATGGAAGGTTTCATATACTGTGTGAAATCTGGTAATCCTGGATTCGTAGCCTAGCAGTCAAGAGCGCAAGCCAAGTACGGAGAGCGACAGCTCGAATCTCGGATAAGTCAAATTTCAAAAGGCGAAGAGTTGGTAGTCAGCCTTCTGACGAGCCCGGGGCTACCAACATGTGGCAAAAAGCGGGCGAAACGAAAACGGTTGTGGCAATGGCGCCGTTAGTAGTCAGGGTGTATGGAATTGGATATCATGAAGGAAGGATTCTGTAGCTGGTTTTCCAATGCGAAAGTCACCTCGTGTGACCTAGCAACTATTCGTTACATAAATAAGAATCCATCAAAGGATCACCAGTCCCGATTCCAATCGATCTTCATGATCTCAAACGGTAAAATCTATAATAAGCATGCCAGAGAAGCATCTCGGACAATGCAGTTTCTGGATATCATGATGGAAGGTTTCATATACTGTGTGAAATCTGGT
Source organism: Pomphorhynchus laevis (assembly GCA_012934845.2). Classification (NCBI taxonomy): domain Eukaryota; kingdom Metazoa; phylum Acanthocephala; class Palaeacanthocephala; order Echinorhynchida; family Pomphorhynchidae; genus Pomphorhynchus; species Pomphorhynchus laevis. The sequence goes on along the minus strand of WNNJ02000366.1, from coordinate 47,432 downwards.
AATCCTGGATTCGTAGCCTAGCAGTCAAGAGCGCAAGCCAAGTACGGAGAGCGACAGCTCGAATCTCGGATAAGTCAAATTTCAAAAGGCGAAGAGTTGGTAGTCAGCCTTCTGACGAGCCCGGGGCTACCAACATGTGGCAAAAAGCGGGCGAAACGAAAACGGTTGTGGCAATGGCGCCGTTAGTAGTCAGGGTGTATGGAATTGGATATCATGAAGGAAGGATTCTGTAGCTGGTTTCCAATGCGAAAGTCACCTCGTGTGACCTAGCAACTATTCGTTACATAAATAAGAATCCATCAAAGGATCACCAGTCCCGATTCCAATCGATCTTCATGATCTCAAACGGTAAAATCTATAATAAGCATGCCAGAGAAGCATCTCGGACAATGCAGTTTCTGGATATCATGATGGAAGGTTTCATATACTGTGTGAAATCTGGTAATCCTGGATTCGTAGCCTAGCAGTCAAGAGCGCAAGCCAAGTACGGAGAGCGACAGCTCGAATCTCGGATAAGTCAAATTTCAAAAGGCGAAGAGTTGGTAGTCAGCCTTCTGACGAGCCCGGGGCTACCAACATGTGGCAAAAAGCGGGCGAAACGAAAACGGTTGTGGCAATGGCGCCGTTAGTAGTCAGGGTGTATGGAATTGGATATCATGAAGGAAGGATTCTGTAGCTGGTTTCCAATGCGAAAGTCACCTCGTGTGACCTAGCAACTATTCGTTACATAAATAAGAATCCATCAAAGGATCACCAGTCCCGATTCCAATCGATCTTCATGATCTCAAACGGTAAAATCTATAATAAGCATGCCAGAGAAGCATCTCGGACAATGCAGTTTCTGGATATCATGATGGAAGGTTTCATATACTGTGTGAAATCTGGTAATCCTGGATTCGTAGCCTAGCAGTCAAGAGCGCAAGCCAAGTACGGAGAGCGACAGCTCGAATCTCGGATAAGTCAAATTTCAAAAGGCGAAGAGTTGGTAGTCAGCCTTCTGACGAGCCCGGGGCTACCAACATGTGGCAAAAAGCGGGCGAAACGAAAACGGTTGTGGCAATGGCGCCGTTAGTAGTCAGGGTGTATGGAATTGGATATCATGAAGGAAGGATTCTGTAGCTGGTTTCCAATGCGAAAGTCACCTCGTGTGACCTAGCAACTATTCGTTACATAAATAAGAATCCATCAAAGGATCACCAGTCCCGATTCCAATCGATCTTCATGATCTCAAACGGTAAAATCTATAATAAGCATGCCAGAGAAGCATCTCGGACAATGCAGTTTCTGGATATCATGATGGAAGGTTTCATATACTGTGTGAAATCTGGTAATCCTGGATTCGTAGCCTAGCAGTCAAGAGCGCAAGCCAAGTACGGAGAGCGACAGCTCGAATCTCGGATAAGTCAAATTTCAAAAGGCGAAGAGTTGGTAGTCAGCCTTCTGACGAGCCCGGGGCTACCAACATGTGGCAAAAAGCGGGCGAAACGAAAACGGTTGTGGCAATGGCGCCGTTAGTAGTCAGGGTGTATGGAATTGGATATCATGAAGGAAGGATTCTGTAGCTGGTTTTCCAATGCGAAAGTCACCTCGTGTGACCTAGCAACTATTCGTTACATAAATAAGAATCCATCAAAGGATCACCAGTCCCGATTCCAATCGATCTTCATGATCTCAAACGGTAAAATCTATAATAAGCATGCCAGAGAAGCATCTCGGACAATGCAGTTTCTGGATATCATGATGGAAGGTTTCATATACTGTGTGAAATCTGGTAATCCTGGATTCGTAGCCTAGCAGTCAAGAGCGCAAGCCAAGTACGGAGAGCGACAGCTCGAATCTCGGATAAGTCAAATTTCAAAAGGCGAAGAGTTGGTAGTCAGCCTTCTGACGAGCCCGGGGCTACCAACATGTGGCAAAAAGCGGGCGAAACGAAAACGGTTGTGGCAATGGCGCCGTTAGTAGTCAGGGTGTATGGAATTGGATATCATGAAGGAAGGATTCTGTAGCTGGTTTCCAATGCGAAAGTCACCTCGTGTGACCTAGCAACTATTCGTTACATAAATAAGAATCCATCAAAGGATCACCAGTCCCGATTCCAATCGATCTTCATGATCTCAAACGGTAAAATCTATAATAAGCATGCCAGAGAAGCATCTCGGACAATGCAGTTTCTGGATATCATGATGGAAGGTTTCATATACTGTGTGAAATCTGGTAATCCTGGATTCGTAGCCTAGCAGTCAAGAGCGCAAGCCAAGTACGGAGAGCGACAGCTCGAATCTCGGATAAGTCAAATTTCAAAAGGCGAAGAGTTGGTAGTCAGCCTTCTGACGAGCCCGGGGCTACCAACATGTGGCAAAAAGCGGGCGAAACGAAAACGGTTGTGGCAATGGCGCCGTTAGTAGTCAGGGTGTATGGAATTGGATATCATGAAGGAAGGATTCTGTAGCTGGTTTCCAATGCGAAAGTCACCTCGTGTGACCTAGCAACTATTCGTTACATAAATAAGAATCCATCAAAGGATCACCAGTCCCGATTCCAATCGATCTTCATGATCTCAAACGGTAAAATCTATAATAAGCATGCCAGAGAAGCATCTCGGACAATGCAGTTTCTGGATATCATGATGGAAGGTTTCATATACTGTGTGAAATCTGGTAATCCTGGATTCGTAGCCTAGCAGTCAAGAGCGCAAGCCAAGTACGGAGAGCGACAGCTCGAATCTCGGATAAGTCAAATTTCAAAAGGCGAAGAGTTGGTAGTCAGCCTTCTGACGAGCCCGGGGCTACCAACATGTGGCAAAAAGCGGGCGAAACGAAAACGGTTGTGGCAATGGCGCCGTTAGTAGTCAGGGTGTATGGAATTGGATATCATGAAGGAAGGATTCTGTAGCTGGTTTCCAATGCGAAGACTTCTCTGGTATTTTCGTGAATTTTCAATATATGAACGAATCTAACTTGGATCCCAGATCGCAGCATACAATGACAAATCAGATATATACATATATATACCCGAAATAAAAATAAATAAGAGCACTTGATGTGTTTTTTATAAACGCGTTTCGCTTCAACAATAAAGCTTCGTCAGTAATCACAGTTTTTTTGATTGGAACATTCATATATATACAATACAATGTAACGTCATATTTCAAGAAGGAATTCTCAGATAAACGGCTTATATTATTTTTATTTCTGAGTTTGTATAATTTCATAAATAGAGCATATATTACGATTTCAGGGCAGATGGTATATATGTTCTGTTTCAGCTGCTTGTCTGTCATCAACTGCCCGATCCAGTATAGCTCGTTCGATTTTCTTTCCGTTTCGTCCGGTAGATCTGCATTTATGATAATTGTATCCATGATGTGATCAGGATTTTCGACCCAATGTCTCACTGCCCCATCGTTTTTCTCACGTTTATGTATGTTTTTTCTCACTGACGCACAACGTAAAGTTCTCTCACTTGGTTTGAAATTCACCCCAACTCCTACGGAATTTAATCACATGCAATTACTAAATAACCTACGATCGATGACACGTGGTATATTTGCACCATTAGAAGATGAATCGCTTAAAAATGTTGGTCGTAAGATGCTTCTAAAGAACAATTTGATCCAAAAATATGTCGACATGCATCCAAACACACACTAAATGCAACATCTCGTTTGAATCAAAGAAGGCAGTTGAAGAGCTAGCTAAGAATAGAGATGTTGTGAAAGATCTCTAACAGTGAAAGAAAATGTGAACATTATCAAAAATGTTACAAACATGATTTCGAAGCATTTCAAAAAGGAAGAACGTCGAAGAATCCTAGTTGACAAGCCAAACCCAGGGCATATGTACCTGCTGCCTAAAATACAAGCAAAACCGCCATGGGGGAAGGTGATTTGTGAATAAGATAGTCGATTCTGTCTCTGCGGTTTGCAGCATTAATCCAACGACCAGTTCTGTCGTTGAAGTCACCAAGTAACATGTCATAGCCACTACCTAATATACTATCCAGAAGGTCACGGTTCTTGTGAATTTCTCCTGGCCGTATATAAATATTGGCTATACTGATGCATTTACCGTTCTTACGAAGTGATTTAGCCAAACAAGATAGGGCTGGACAAGAATAGTTAAGAAGGAGGGAAGATCTTAACGAGGATTTAACTAAGGTTAAAAGACTTTGAGATGAAGAGGAGTGAGGAGGGGTTATATACGGAGTGAAGTGGGTGTATATATGCTGATGGATAAATCGAGTAATGTCCTTGGGGATACGGATAGACCGCGTCTCCTGAAGGACTATAACATCTACATCTCTACCAGATAAAAAGCTAAGGGCAAAAGCACCTCCCGAATTCAACTGAAGGATATTCAGTGAAAAAGGCTCTTGATTACTTTGCATTGTGTTAGTTTAGCTGGAAGGGGATTGCCACATCCTAGACAGAGCTAGGGGTGGAAGGATTGCACCCTCTACCACTAGCGCCGCCCAGAGTGGGTACTTGCCCCCGGGCATTATCATCATTTCTCTTTGAGGCGCTTCTATTCATGCCCATAAGCATTTTGCCGATCTTTAAGGGGGAACGGCTTGGGCCGAAGCTCCTCGTTTCTTGGATTTCCGAGCCGACGCCCCTCTTTTATTTGTATCCCCATCGGTTGGAATTGTTATAACCGGATTGACGAACAGATTGGAAATTGTTTTCGCCACAAGCTCTTGTATTTCCTTTCTGAAATTTTCGAACATAAGGTCCATAATTAACATAGACTCGCAGTCAGAGGATCTATATGCCGACTTGGCGAATGATTCAGGTGCTGATTTTGGCGCACGGAACTTTGCAAAATATTCCTTGAAGTGGGGGCACTTCCTTCCCCACGCAGGGTGAGCCCCGCCACAATTACAACACTTGATCCCATTAGAACAGGGAAGAGCTGAGTCAATCGCGGGGCAGTCTATTTTCCCGCATTTCCCGCAGCTTGCCATCCCACTGCAGCTGGAGGCCCAGTGCCCCCATTTATGGCACCGGCTGCAATGCGGGTACGTAAACTCTTCTGCCGATATTAGTTTGAATTTGAGATTGAACCCCATGAAGGGGTTGCATTGTGATCTCTCGAGAACCTCTGCCTGCGCAATTGGGGCAGAACAGAATCCCACATTGATAGGAAGGCCATTACGGCCGGTAATTGAACGTATATTGCGGATTTTGTAGGTTTTTGATAATGTAGCCAAATTATTTTCTTCCATAGAGGAAAGCAAGTTATTAATTTTTAACTTCGCAAGTATAGGTTTCTTTACAAACGTCGCAAAACTGCTGTAGTTTTGATCAAAGTAATTACCACAGTGATCAAGAGTATCTTCTGACGCGAATGATATTTTCACAGAGCTCTCATAGTACTTAACAGAATTAAAGACTACTCTGTTGGGATATTTATTTGAAAAATCCCGTAATAGTCTGTTATACAAGAAGTGTCTTTCTATTGTTTGCAAAAGTGTAATAATGCCCAGGTTTTTTGTTTTGGGGATTGGGGGAAGTAATTCACCCTCTCCTTCCAACAGTAGAAAACTCACTAACCTGCAATTGCGTCGTTCCAAAGTCTTCTTTAGTCATCATTTCCTTGATTCCAGCAGGAATTTCTATCGTTTACTGTGTAATGCTTTTTTCAAAATTCTTTGATCGTCCGTCAATGCACTTTTTCATCCGTTTTTTGGACATCTAGAAAATTTTCTAGTAACATCATTGAGTACTAAATCAGCACTACAGCTTCACCAAAAAAGATCATTAGCAAAAGCACTGGCAGATGCCAGCGCAAGTCTCTTTAATATCGGCTAACTTTCATCATGAATTTAAGGAGAGTGAAACCATTCCGCGTGAATTTCTTGTAAAACATGTAAGCCAGACGCGAAAGAATGACGAATTCCGTTTCGTCATCACAATGACTCATCAGTGCCAGATCCCTCCCACTACTGGATGCAGAGGAGGACTGGCAGACGGCAATCAATGAATGAATCAATGTGAATGATGTACTAGAAAATTCTCTAGTAACATCGTAGAGTACTAAATCAGTACTAGAGCTTCACCAAAAAGGATCATTAGCAAAAGCACTGGCAAATGCCAGCGCAGGTCTCTTTAATATCGGCTAACTTTTATCATGAATTTAAGGAGAGTGAGACCATTCCGCGTGAATTTCTTGTAAAACATGTAAGCCAGACGCGAAAGAATGACGAATGCCGTTTCGTCATCACAATGACTCATCAGTGCCAGATCCCTCCCACTACTGGATGCAGAGGAGGACTGGCAGACGGCAATCAATGAATGAATCAATGTGAATGATGTTTACTATATTACTATCGTTGCAATATAGCAATATAATCGTTAAGGCTTGATGGCTGACGAGCAAATTTGCTGGCCTATTAACTCCAGAGTGTTTCTCGAGATTTCGTCGTTTAATGAAAATGTCGTTTCTGTTTGGTTTTTAAGATCATATCCAATACGGGGTCTCTGCGTCAAAATGTTCTCGTGATGATTTTGATCATACACATTGAATTGATCACATTCGATAAGGTTTTGCGAAGGTTAATCTGTCGACTCGTAATTTATATCCGCCTCATTCTGGATACTCTCAGCTTGGCAACATCTTAACTCTGTCTAGTCGTTCGAATAATGAGCCAGATCCTTGTCGGAAACTATTGTGTGAGCCACATCAGAATGTTCAATTTGAGCTGTATTCGTATTGCTCTCTAGTAATTAAACTATTTCTGTTTTGTCGTAATACTTACTAGTTGTCAAATGTTATTTTAGTACTACAAGACAGGGAGTTAACCACTGCGGTATGTTTATATATGAGTCAGAACGACGTTCAAATTTAAAGAGCCTTTCGTGTGATGTACAGTTTATTGGCACACATAGAAGTGAATACATTGAATGCAATGACATTGGAAGACATTTCTCCCACTGCGATTTTGGAAGATTCCTTGCATGGAGAGCCAATTCGATACTCCGCCAAATTGTGCCATTAGCTCGTTCGATTTGTGAATTTCCCGTAGGATTATATGGAGCTAAATGGCTAATGGCGATTCCGTGTTAATGGAGGTATGTTCTTAAATATTTCGATATAAAACACGGGACTCGGTCGCAATGAAGGTATTCAAATTTTCAAAACATGAAAAACAAGCACTTTAAACATCGGATAAATGTAGAGGCAGGCATGTCTCGACAAGCAAATGAGAAAGGAAACCATGAAAAATCGTCTATATTGTTCAAATTTTTACTAGGAAGCGAACTTTTGAAATCCATAGAAATTCTTTCCAAAGGTCGTGTCGCTTTAACGAGATGATATTCAGGTGGTCTGTAATATCGAGGCTTAAGAACTGCACATATTTGGCAATTCGAAATTACGTTTCGTACGTCGTCTAACGAATACGGTAGGTTTCGCGATTTAACGAAACGATTTAGTTGAGTGACTCAAAGATTATAATATGCTTAATGGATATTTTTAAGTGTTTTCAGGTCTGCCAGTATGCACGACAAGCAAGGCATTCTTGATAGAATACCGGGAGTATAGTTTTCAGTCCTGGGACGGAATGCTATTTCGAATGCGAAAGAAACTAATTCAAGTCTCCATCTAAGCATTTTTCATTTTTACTTTGGCTGCGATGATTTTTATTGAATATAAAGGCTATGCTTCACTGGTAGTCATGATTCGAAATTGTCGTCCTAAAAGGTAAATACGCCAATATTTAACCCCCTCGACAACCGCAAGTGCTTCTTTCTCAACTGATGAATAAGTTCGTACAGATTGTTGTAATGTTCGAGAGAAAGATGCTACGGGCTGACGTCCTGAGACAACATTGCGGAAATTGCGTGATTTGAAGCATCGGTTTGTACCGCTAATAATTTGTTCGGATCGATAGTAATTAAGACTGCTTTAATAACATTTTTGCACATGGTTTTGAAAGCTTTTCTAGCTTTAGACTTCATAGGAAACGTTGTACAATCGATTTACGGTCGTAGTTTTATTGATTAGTCCATTATCCAATGTGAGTAACGTTTTGATGTGTTTTGTATATCATAATGTTGGCTGCATTGTCACTTTGACGATGATATACGCATTCCAAATTATTCCCTATTTAGTAGTGATCGTATACCTGCTGTGTGCGGTGGTGGTGATGCGGAATATGTTCGTGATGGTTTGGTATTAACAAATGTAGATTACCTTGAATCAAGAAAGGATTGTTTGTTTAATCTTTAAAGTCAACTTAAATACGTTCTATTGGTTGAGTTGACTTTATCAATGTAGCATTAGGCGGCTTCCAAACAACAAGGCTTATCTTTTGAACAAATTTCACATCGTGAAGTTATTTCGCGAACTTCAATAATCGAAAAAGGGAGATTATGAGATCTTACATAATGTCACAAGCGTATTTCTCCAGGGTGGCAGTAGACTATGACCCCTGGGTAGTTCAGATGTTTTTTATAAATTGTAACACATTTGAGCAGTGGCGAACGCACCAACTGCGACATTTCGAATACTCAGTCTGAAAGATATGCCAAAATGGAATTCCTATAACTCAAGTCGCCAACGTTGCAGTTTATCATTTATGATAGTACTTTTAATATTGCTTAAGAATACATATTAAATTTACATTTTATCCGCTATAATATATAATGTCAACTAATGAAATAATGTTTTCATCGCCTTAAATTTTAAGCGATTGCCAAAGCGTCGATCTCTACAGAAGAATGTATCTTTTAATGCTTAGATAATATCCAAGTATAGAAGGCTTTCGGACGACCATCCTGACTTAATGTACAGGATAAAACAAATCGAAAAGTATCTGTTTCGACAACGAAATGATAATTCTCTGAGCTTTTAAGTCATCGAACGATTTTAAGGTTTCATCTGACTTCGGAAAAGACATGTTTCAGCAAGTGGTCAAGTACGGTCAGAAAATTTTGTTAACTACTGTGAATGATAAGTGAACGAACCTATAATTCTTACATTTTTCATTCGGAGATTTTATTAGCACTAAATGTTCCATTCTGTCAAGATCAGGTTGAATAATATTATCACCTATAAGATAACCAAGCATTTTTATTGAGTTAGGGCAACCTGTAGATGTATCAGTATTTAATGTAAGATTATATTAAATTATCATCGCCATAAATCTTTTAGTTTATAATAAATACTAAATCCACAATCTTCTTCCATTTCAAATATATATTATTATAGGAACGAAGAAGAGAATATCCTTTATTTGATTAAAATTCTATATTTGGGTAGCTCCTGCTATCATCATCAGGATTACAAAAAATGTAATCCTGATGATGATAGCAGGAGCTATCAAAATATAAAATTTTAATCAAATAAAGGATATTTTCTTCTTCGTTCCTATAATAATATACTTTTAGTTTATATCGTAATCTTATTTAGTAACACCAGCAATAACCACATCATATAGATATTTAAATATACCTTGAAACTTCTCTTCTCTAACCAAAAAGTCCATAATTCGGTGAAATGCGACAACTCCGTTAGTTAAATCTAAAGGTATACTTTTCTAATGATAAATTCCCTATCTTGAGGTTGCAGTGGTATTTGACTGTAAGCCGATTTTACGTCGCAAGTGCTAAAAAATTATTTTTGGAAATTTTGTAAATTAGATTGTTAGTTCTCGGTAAAGGATATCCATCCAGAAGTGTGAGTTTAGTAATAGTTCATGAATAATCAACTATCATACGATGTTTACTATTTCGATTAGTAACAATAAGAGCTTGTGTTTGCCGTGAAGATGCTCCTGACGTGCATCAGGGTCATTTTTATAGTAGAATTGCTTGGAGTACAGCAGAATCTCTACCCTGTTAACAATTCTTGCAGGCAGCCTAAGGGACCTTAGAGATGAGATAACGAAAAGAATGGAGATTCGGTCAAATACGGCAGAAAAGTTAAAAAAAAAACAGCAACATAAAGATGATGAATGTTATCTTGATAAAACGGATGCACTTCACCAATTGTAGAATGGACCGAGCGACCTTTGACAAACCCATGAAAACTCGGTTGCATCCAATTACGCCTACTTAATTAAACGCAGGTTCTACATGCAAGCGCTTTTTCGTAGACGGAGATGAGGGAATTTTGAATAGAAATAGACTGCAGGTCTTTGGGACATGAAACCGAATTTCGCTTAAGTAAAAATATTCTTTGGCTGATGTTGATGCCGGCTACATCGGATGGTGTGGCTAATAGCATTGTGACGGCCACTTCTCTACTTTGATCGACCGTCAAGAAGAGAATGAAACGACGGATTTGAAGGTTCGCGGAAGTAGGCCCTTCGAGTTAAGGATATTCATGACAAATAAATCCCTGCTCCTGAAGTCACCTCAAGGCGGGATTAGCTGGGGAGAAAGCGTAGCTCCATAAATATGTAGGGCTGGTGACTCCTCCAAAACTTTATCAATGCCTACGCTGCCAAATGACAAGACTCTGCTTCTTGAACATCTTCCAGAAAGAAGTCTGAGAGGGGCTAAGACGAGCAATACTCGTCTTAGCCCCTCTGTCCATACTCAGCATGGGTTTATATATAGAGCTCCAGTATTCATTCGAGAGAACCTGCCTAAATAATGCAGAGAGATTGGGAAGATGCAGCATTTTCACTACGACCTTGAATTTTGTCGGAGTGGGACTGTAAATGCGATTTTTATAGGTAGTCGACAGGATCCAAGTAGATTGCGAAGAGAGGTAGGAATTAAAATCGGTCAAACTCTCATTTCCTATTCAGGGGAAGAGTTGGATAGCTATCTGAAAGAAGGCTACTCTAATTGGATCAAAGTGCAACCTTTCTCTAAGCAACGTGCTTTCCTCAAGCTGCCAGCGTATTATGCCATGAAAGGTGATCAATTGTTGACGCGACTTCTCAGTGCAGATGGGTTTTAACAACTACGTCCTAGCAATAATATGTCGAGTAGTGAATTTGTTGTTAAGCAATGAAGGTAGGAGTCGGCGGTTTGTGTATAAGATAATCGTTACTGGCTCCGCGAAGTGCTGAATTAATCTAACGACCAGTTCTGTCGTTGAATTCACTGGGTAACATATAACCGCTACCTAAAATATGGTCCATGATATCACGTTTTTTTGAATCTCCTCTGCCGGATGTAGACATTGGCTAGGTTGATGCGTTTACCATTCTTAACCAGTGATATAACTAAACAAGAAAGGGCTGGGCACGAATAGTTTAATAAGAGGGAGAACCTTAAGGAGCATTTTACAAGGGTTAAAATACCTTAAGATGAAGAGGAGTGTGGATGGGTTATGTACGAAGTAAAGTGTGTGTAAATATGCTTTGGGGTAAATCAAGTTATGTCCTGGGGGAGACGGATTGACCGCGTCTCCTGAAGGACTATAACATCTGAATTCTCCACCAGATAGAAGCCTAAGGACGGAAGCACCTTCCGAATTCTACATAAGAATATTTAGTGAGAAAGGTTCTTGAGTACTTCTCATTGCGTTAGTATAATCGGAGTTAGATGCCTTCTGCATAGTGGATCCAGAGGAGGAAAGGACGCCCTTTTCGCCTCCTGTTCTTGCAGTTGAAGACATTTGCCCACGGGCATGATCTTTATTTCCCTGGGATGTTACTGCCCAAAAATGGCTCTGTTGATTACACCCAAACTTTTTCGGTACAACAAACTGAGTTGAACTATTTCTCTTCTTGGTTTTGGGCATATTTTTCTTGTTACTCTGCATCACAACAGGAAGAACCGAGTGGAATTACCCAGTTGATTAACAAAGGTTTTTACCAGATTTTTATAATGGAACCATAGACTCACGATGTTTCATTTTAATGGGTTCCAGTATTTCCACCACGGAGACATTCATCATTCTTCACTGCTGTGGCGGCAACTGAAAAACATACAGGTTTGGGTTTATCTAGCCTGCGGCGTTTTTGATAATTCTTGAAACAAACACATTTATTTGGCCATACAGGGTGCTCGCCCCCGTAGTTTGAACAGTAAAGTTTATTTTCCAATTTTGTCTCGTGTAACGTACTCGAGCATCATACCCCGCATTTCGTATGCAAGGAGCAACCATAGGACCAATGCCCCCACTGGTGGCAAGTTTTGCAGTGTGGGTGCATTAATCCATCTGTTTCTATTACGGTAAATTTCAGATTATACCCATAAAGGGGTTACAGGTTGAGTTAGCAAGATTCAGAGCGACATCAACCGGGGGTTTCAAAACGCCACCAAGATGGGAAATCCCTTGTTACTATTAATAAATCGAATGCTGTTTATGCTAAAATCTTTTCCGGGTATTACCGCATCGTCTTTCATGAGGAAAGTCGGAATATTGTTAATTTTAACTGGAGATAAAATCGGTTTTGATGAGACAGTGGCTACATTAGTGTATCTGCTATTAAAAAATTCTATGTAGGCTTTTGTTAGGTCGGAGCTTTAGCAAGTACGTACTCTTTAAGATAATCTTAAACTGATACAGCGGTCAAATCTCATTCTTTAGTTCGATTTTGTAAACGTTGGAAATAAAGATCGACATATTAATCTTGCGTTTGTCTGTTGATAGACAATAAATTGACTCCATTTTTATAAAGGCTGTCTGAAACGTTTATAATCATCGATTCGCGAGTAAAGTGAACCACTAATAATTTTAATCAGTACAGAAAGCTTTTGTTCCTCAGTTAGTTCTGTAACGACTGAGAGAAACTATGTTAAGCGCGTTTTCCAATATATCCATTCATCGGTAGTTTTCGCATTGCCCGGATCAATGTTAATAGTTTAATGTCTTTGAAATTTATTCATTAATTCATTCAATAAATTGATATATTATAGTAGAGTCAATAAATGGTTTTATTAAATAGATCTGTAAAACAACAAACAAATACTGTAAGCATCATGCAAAGTCAAGTTCATAATAATCAATATTATAGTCAACAACCTTCAAATCTTCGAATCGTTGCTGATTAAGAAAGAAAATCCTGCCATCAATAGGAAATATGAAGGGTTCGTTCGAACTCTTCGAACTTTTTGAATGGCTTTGCAACGTTAGAGAGACGGTTATTAACTGTCTACAGGCTTAGCGAACCTGGACTGGAGCTACACATGTGCTGTTATTTTATTATTAAAGTTCGTCTTCAAGTTTGAGCACAAAACAAATAGTAAAAGAAACAATTAAGGTAATTCAATAAACTATCCAAATTCAGACAATCCATTATTCAAAATTATCTGTCTCAATGAATTTTTGAATAGATTGATTTATTAGTTTTATTTCATTTTCTAGATGCTTCATAAAGTCGAAAGTTTGAATAAATACGATCACTTATTAATTTATATAATATTAACTTATATTTATTAATTATAATTAAATTATCATTAGTTATTAAAACTTTATTAACCGATTACTATTAAAATAAACTTCACCGTTTAAATAACTAAAATTGTAATTCACCGAATGCAATTATAAGTACGCAATAATAAACCAAAATTCACAACAATTCATTGATTTTACTATTCATTAAATAATGAGTGTTAGAAGGTGCGCATACTAGAAAGCCACATATATTAAAGGATATTTTTACCAATAAGAATATACCTTAAACTAACTGTTTCGCCTAAATATATTTAATGTTGCTGATATTATTTTATCGTTGTACGAACCCAGTAGATAATCAGCATTCTAAACTCGCTGCTAAAGACGGTATGCAACATATTATTTCCTGTTCAATCCCATATTGTCGATCCATAATCAAAACTTAGAATGCTGACCTGAGTATTTTTTGGAAAAGTTTGTTTTCGTCCATACGGTGCTGCTGTGAAATTAAAGCAACTTTCTAACAAAGTTTCCAGTTTGAGAGTCGGATAAATAAATTTTAAAAATTTGTTTTTATGGTGAAAATAAAAGTCTTATGCCTCACAACACGATTTAGAGATAATTACAAAAAAATTGGATGACTTTTAAATTTGCTGAATTTTAAACTTAAATTTTCTAGACCTTCTGCTTAATACTTTCGAAAAGTTTAAAAGTATTTCGAAACGTTTAATAATCTATAATTGAGTACAAATTTATTTAATTTTAATCAAATTAAACACAGAGAGCTCCACAATCAAATCGAGATAAAAACTAAGAAAAACTATGGTATAGAAAAACTACACTAAACCAGTATATTTATCGAATTTCCAGGATACTTCAAAATTCCGATATAACCCATAATATCGGATTTAATAGAATCCTCAAATATTTCGATAAATTAAAGTTATTAAAAATTAGACAAAAAATATTAAACAAAAAATATGCTGCAATAGGAGGTTCAATTATATCTGATAAATTTTTATGCTTTATAGAAGATGAAATTCTTCATAGCGGTGTAAAAACTAAATCTAAACTATATAAATATATGAAATATGTTTCGATACATTGATGATATATGTGTATTTAATTCTAATAATTTTTATTCAATTAGTAAACAAATTTATCCAGAAAGCCTTATTCTTAACAAAACCAATATTAATGATAAAGAAGTATATATCCAGATATATACATTAAATTAACATCAATTAAAACCACTTTTAATTTATATCGTACTATAAATTTATATCGTATTATATAAAACTTTAAATAATGAAATTTTAAGAATTGCAACAATATGTAATGATATTGGTTTTCTTCAAAATCATTTAAATAATTTAATAGATGTATATTTTATACTACGTTACTATAAAAATACAATCAAACAGAAAATAGTAAAATATATAGATCAATACAATATTATAACAATTAGAAATATTAAAACAGCTTTTAAGAGATAATAGGCTAAAGATCTTTATGTAAATATAAGAAGTTTTTCTAAAGGTATCATATGTTCAATAAATCAAAAATTAATTAACGACTATGATAGGCTAAGTTGTATAATAGACAGTTATTGTAATACAAAATACTATAATCGTACAATAAATGTTAATAATAACAATAGAAAATAGGCATTAACCATAAACTTCATTAACAAACGTATAGATATCATAAATATAGCCGGACTTTTAGATAATTCTAAAAGTAAAGAAATAATAGGGTCAGATTTAAGTAAATATATTCCTAAAATAAGGTATAAACTCCTACCACCATTAGGACGAAAAATTTGTAATTATAATAAAGAATTGAAATCTATATGTAACGATAATATTAGAAACATAATGGAAACAGAATGCAATTGTAAAAGTCTTAGTTTTGATAAAATAAATGAACATATATGTACCCATAATCTAGAATTAATTGAAAATTGTGAATTAAGAAAGCTGCTATCAAAAGGGTATAAATATAGATTAAATAATAACAACGACAAAAATAAAATTTACAATTCGTTATATAATAACTTAAATGATTACTTTAGTAAGCTGATTAATAGTGAAAGCTCGAATATATCTAAGATAAACATTTGGAAAGATTATATATTTGATAAAATTAAAAATAAAATGAAAATAACAAACAATTACAAAAGGAAAGATAAAATTAATAAAGATATGTATAAAGAACTTACTAAATTAAAGGATAACTATATAATAACAACTATTGATAAAGTTACTAATAACATTGTCTTCATATGCAAAAAGCTTTATTATGATATACTAATGAAAGAGGTTAATTCTAATGATTTAAATGTAAATCCAACATATGAACGTAGTGAGTTAAGTTTAGAAACAATTATTACAAGTCACTGTTCACAACAAACAAATCAACAAAAATAACAACAAATATAATGTATAGCTTATATATTAAAAACTATAAATTCTTTATTTTATAATTTGACAGTACACGTTTTTCGTTAACAGACAAAGTTGTAAAGCTTGTGATGTTATAAATAATAATTGCTTTGTAACGACAAACAATTTTTTTCATTAAATATTAAAAATAAAATTGTAACTGCAATACCGCAGGTGTAGTGTATCTAATACAATGCACATGTGGATTGCAATATATAGGAAAAACATACCAAATGTTAAAAACTAGGTTTAGGTAACACATATATAATATACAGCATAATAGTAAACTATATTTCATAAACATATGAGATTAATTGGACATGATATTAAAAACGGTAAATTATATATTTTAGAACATATTATCGAAGAAAATAAGGCAATGTTAAATCAAAAACTATTAGAAAGAGAATAATTTGGGATAATAACGCTTAATTTAAACGAATATTTTATCCTGTTTTACAAACTGAACGTCGATTTCCATCATATTTCCTCAAACCTAAACCTCTACGAGGCATATAAACAATTCCTCGACAGTAAAATCAATTGTATTGAAATTAGAAATTACAAAAATCTAATAAAACCAAGGTGCATATGTAATGCTTTAAAATGTACATCAAAACCGCTTTCGGTTTATATGAATAAAATACTTAAAGTAATTAAAGCACACTTTAAAAAATATTGCAAGGTAATCGAAATTAATACTGGCATAAAACACTATTTCAGTATTAATTCATAAAGATATTAATATAAAGATATGCAATAAATGTTTCGATACATTGATGATAAATGTGTATTTAAGTGTGATAATTTTATTTAATAAGTGAACAAATTTATTCAGGTATCCTTATTTTTAATAAGTCCTATATTTATGATAAAGAAGGTATATATCTAGATATGAACATTAAATTAACGTCAATTAAAACTACTATTACTTTATATCGCAATTTGAATTTGTTCATAATTGGGTAAAAACTAAATCTAAACAATAGAAATATATGAAATATATGTTTCGATACATTGATGATATATGTGTATTTAATTCTAATAATAATTCTAATTCAATCAGCGGACAAATTTATCTAGAAAGCCTCATTCTTAATAAAACCAATATTTATGATAAAGGTGTATATCTAGATATGAACATAAAATTAACAATAACTAAAACTACTATTTATTTATATCATAAAGATGACAATAATACAAATATAAGACAAATATTAATGATATAGAAAGTATATATCAATAAAAGAAAATAAAACGATTAAATTAAACGATTATTATATTTAAATTTACAAGAAACATATTGTTGCATGAGCATTCATGCATACCATATAATATAAAATATAATACATTAAATAATGAAATTTTAAGAATTGCAACAATATGTAATGATATTCGCTTTCTTCAAAATCATTTAAATAATTTTATAGATACATATTTTAAGCTAGTTACTATAAAAATAACATCAAGCGGAAAATAGTAAAATATATAAATAAACAATAATATAAAGAATGAATTAAAACTCAATAAAAGAATAATGATATCAATAAAAGAAAATGGAAAACAACTATTTAAACGATGTTAAAGAACACCAGAAACATTGAAATGATGAAGATAGTGTCGAGTGCTTAAAGAACACCAGAAACATTGGACATATTCTATTTATTCGGTCTAACAAGCGGCTCTTATAAACTCAGCGAACGCTACCGAGTCCCGCGCCAGGCTGCTAGCAGTGCGTAGCGATCACGCTGGTGATTTGCTGAACGCCATTCCCGTTAGCTCATTAGACATTCGAATGGATGACGCTAGCATTACCGTCATCGTAGCAATCCGATTGGGAATCCGGTTTTGTGCTCCGTATCGGTGCATCTGCGAAAAGGAAGTTGATAACGTGTAGACTCACGGGCTGGACTGTTGCTGATCAAAGTCTCGCCATTCCCGTCATGCGACGCTAACATTCTACTTAATAAGGCATTGACGTCCGCTGGCTTCCCTTCCTGTTTGGAGCCTACAGGAGTCCGCAGGGTTGACGGCAAAAGACCTGACGGTGGAACTCTGATTCCCTGGTCGTCAGGTAAACTGCTACTGCGGGACTTCACATGTGTAGATACCACAACACCCAGCAACCTTAGCAGTTCGTTATATAGCGCGGCTAGTGTGGCAAAGAACGCCGAAACTAAGAAAGTCCACAAATATGCTTACATTAACATCCGCCAATATATGTTCATATTAGTGGCAGTTGAAAACAAGGGGCGATCGGGTTAGTGTCTCTCACGTTCTTTCATGAACTCGGTACACATTTAATCCGCGCGACTTCCGAACCCCGAGACCGTGCTTTCCTGTTCCAACGGATCAGCGTAGCCGTACAGCGGGGAAATGCACCATGCATAATGGAGCGCACGAGCGGATGAGGGTTGCCAATGCTGCTTCCGTGATAAGTAGTAGCGTGATATTTCAGTATTTACGCCTGCCTGGCATGAAGTTATCAAGACAGTACGACAAATGTCAGAAATTTTTCTATAAAAACGCTGTTATTTTAAACGATTATTACATTCAAATTTACAAGAAACATATTTTTGTATGAGCATTCACGTATACCATATAATATATTACATTACAAAATAAAATTTTAAGAATTGCAACCATTTGTAACAATATTGGCTTTCTTCAAAATCATTTAAATAATCTAATAAATGCATATTTTAAACGAGGTTAAAATAAAAAATATCATCAATATATAAATAAACAAAATACTATTAAAAATAAATTTAAAATTATTAGCGGAAAATTTTTATGGGTGAATAATAAATAATATACTTTATTTTGGAATATGATACTAGATAATCAAATTTCGTCAGAGGAAATACGTCATCAGCACATGTTTGGCCCCGCTGCTATTGGGTTGACTAATATGGGCCAAAATCTGATAGCATAGCAGTTCTTCATGATGACCTCTAATCCTTTTTTTAATACAACGTCTGTTATTTATTAGTTAATTCATAAAATATGACTTTTATTTTATATTTCAATAAATAATATTTTAATTTGACATTTTTAATACTATAACATTTTTATTTCAATTATATATAGGTAGTGACCATATATTATATTATATATTATATATAATATAATTATTATATTATATTTACGACTATAATTATTATATTATGTTATACGACTATATTATATATACGTAGCGACTTTGAATATCGCGAGAATAATTCGGTTCTATTTGTTGATCTGTTAAGGATATATAGAATGATGCGTGGTGTTTATGCCTCTTCATGAGGAAACCAGTGATTTTTTAAGAGTACACCATTGTGTGTCCCAGGGCAGGTGTAACAACAAATTATATTTTATATATTTGTACGCTTGAAAGTGTCCCTGTAAAATAGCATTTCTATTAAAATGAATTTAGTGCCTGATGCATGGTTAAACCGTAATACGCACTGCCATGCACAGAGCTTATGCTATATTTCCTCTGGTGATTCAGATCAAGGGTAGTTCTGTTTTTCAAGCTTTAGACATTGTTTAAGCGTGTGTTAAGGTGCCTATGGATGATTATTGAAGTCACGGTACTGATGGGCTTTGTTAGAGCAAACGCGTCTACCGTTGTTGAAGTGTGTCCTCACATAAAATGACTGGGCCTACGTAGCGATTTTGAATATTGCGAGAATAATTCGGTTCTATTTGCCTGGTGTTTATGCCTCCTCATAAAAAAACAGTGATATATATAATAAAATTATTAATAAAACCGAGAAAATAAGAATTTGATTATTTGAAAAGCTTTCGGTTTTTATATTTTCTTCAGTTCGTCACTATAGTTGTTAGCACACAAAAATATTACTGTTCCGTGCTTTTCCATTACGTTCTGACGTTTGATTCGGGAAGAATATAACGCTGTTAAAATGCTAATGCTTATGGAATAGTGCAGTTATGAAATGCATTTAAGTGCTTGTCGTCATTAGCTGTGCAATCCATTTCTGCTCACATTTTTTCTTCTTGTCGTATCATCTATGTAATTTTCAATTATACTGACTCTCATGCTATGTTCCGGATTGTCAATTGTGTGATTAGCAGCACCATCTCTTCCTCTTTTGGCGTTCATGTCTGATCTACGTGTGGTTGTTCTGATATTCATCTGGTTTGAAGTCTCACCAACGTATTGTTGATTATACTTATGGCATGTTGCCAAATATACAAGGTTTTCGGATTTGCAATTAGAATTGCTCTTTACAGTGTATGTAAGACCTGTGTGCGTACTTTTAAATGTTCATGAGTGATTCATTTCAGCACAACATGCACATCGTTTATCATTGCAAGTCCTAGATTCAGTAGCAGGTTTGTTTTCCCAGGCCTAGAATTCTTTTTTGACTTCTGTCACTCCTATATGCTAATCTTGGCTTAAAGATATTTGGCAGTGATGATATTTGACATGAAACCGGTAAGTTCAAAACACACAAAAGACAAATAATCATTAGTAATAATGGCAGTCAGCAATAATGTCGTTCGATTGATATTCCGCTGCATCTTGTGATGCACTGTCTACGTTACATCCCCTTCTGACATATATTTACTCTTTATTGATTGTTTTCCTTCGCAGTTATGATACATCAACCTTATAATTGTAATCATACTGGTAACTTAATTCTTCATGCTGGTCTAGCCGATATCGGTGACCGGACAGCGTCTGCTCGATTATCACTATCAAATTCCATATTTCATGATATAGATTTATAGGTGTATAATCAATTTCAACCGTCTAAGGCTTCGTGCTTCCAGTGACGTTACATTTTTTACGTTATATGGTATCGTGCTTCAGGAGGCTTTGCCCATACTTTCTGATGTTTGAGCAGCGTATTGAGCAGGAAACGGAATTTTCACAAATTCCGTTTCCTCGTGATTGATATGTCGGTCAAAACATCAAAAGCACATTCCGGTTTTCGCAATATATCTTAACCAAATTCGACGGATACGAGGAGCTTTTATCAGTGAGTAGCTCAAACGGAGGTCTGCGCTCACAAATATTTAGTTTAAGTTTTCACGTATTATTTGTAGGTTACTTCAAAGAGACATGGACCACAATCTATCAGAGTGATATGAAGTCGTTGACGATAATGATTGACTCAATCGCTAAGTGTTCTCAATTGTAAGCGACTCCAAGATTGCCTGTCAATAATCGAAGAGGTGCCGGATTGATTATTCTACATGGAATGCATTGTTTTGTAATTGCTATATTTCATCACGTCGAACATATTTTTCCACTATTATCGCTAAGCTTAGGGTCCGATCAATCCATAATGATGCGGTTAGTGTAATTTATTTACCATCTACACATGTCGAGCTTACTGAATTTATCCACAGCTATGATTTGGGCACTCATGTAAGTTCATCTGCTTTATTATTCCGAGATTGGATTAATACATTTATTCCATATCCTTCTGTAATCGATGCCGAGCCAGCATTTCAGATGTCTTATTTGTCTTTATTCGATGAATTTAATCAAGGGCACTGAGCACTCAATAAACAACGATAACTGAGTCGCAGTAAATTTAAAGCTGCTTAACACTTCATTTCAATGTCATGTTTACTCCTTAAACCACTGCATCCAATTCAAATACATTTGTATGTAAACTTCTATGATCCTTTTGTAACCACGTTATGTCCTCTAAAACAAGATCACCAATCTGAAGTGCTACGCCAATTAGCAACGAACTGGAATCGTACTATACTACCCCATCAATTTTAACCACATACCATCTACTTCACATTCGATCTTTTTGCTTTACTGCCAGCAAAACTTCCTCTAACTTTTCTTTTACACAGGTATCCATTTTTTTCTAATGTGTTTCCTTCAAATCGCTTAATGTAACTGTACACGAGACGTAACCATCCGACAATTAAAAGTGCGCCACCAATTGCCCACATATTAAAAATAATTCCCGACGGCACAATTTGGATGTTAACGAACCTGTACACGATATTTGATTTACAAGGTGGAACTCGACACCATTTTCACCATTCTAAAATCCATTGCAATAATACGATTATTTACTATACTACTTGACTATTTTGCCTCAACCCCAAAACCTTTCCAAACGAGAGATCACCTCCTGTTGAAGGAATACCTGTAGGATCCTATTAAGAATTCAAGGAGCTGAACGCAGTCTAAATCCAAGTCTAGTAAAATAATAACATTGACTCATATACCTCACAATTAAATATTTCCAATGATCTAACCAAACTCTTATCTGCAAATATGCTGATTTCAAATCAATATTCTCCTTCCCTCCACACGTTCTGTGGCGATTCTTCAAAGTTTCACCACTTACAGACATATCCATGCCCTATGAGATTAAACATACTTGTTCAATTCTCTAAAATCCATAACCGGTTTGACTATATTCTAATTATCTTGTATCTCAGTCATTAGCGGAATAATTCCGCAAGTGTCAGGTTCTTGGCAACATCTTAAAATTTCTTATCTAATCCATTGGTGTATATCCTCGTTAAATCAACTTTCAACACCCACCACAGCCACTAAAATGAGAAGTACTATTAATTATTCCGTCATTTGCTGATTTTCACTTTCATACCATTTCCCATCCCTTTCCATAAAATTTGCGATAAAAATCTTCATCGTCAATGGTCAGCAACGATTCTGATTGGCTGTTTTAGAAATTTAACTTACGTTCGCCTTTATCATCTCTGCCATTGGGTTAGAAAAACAAATATTACCATTACGAATCGTAGCATCACTAAGCTGTGTTACACCATCTATTCCAAGAATGACAGATGAACCCCGCTTAATAGCTGAGAACTAACTATAGCATTTACCACAATTTTTTGCCATATTCTTAGACCCGAATAATTGTCGACTTTGCAATTAATGATCCGTCCGTCGAAGGCTGAAATATAAGCATTCTGTTTATAATAGGAATCTAAGAAGAATCTATCAACAATGATCGATGCTGTGAAGCCCGTGTCGATAAGTGCAGTTCCGCTTCTGCTCTCAACTACAACTAGAATTGTTGCCCACATCGGAAACATGTAATACGTTTCGCTCGACGCCTGACTTTTTCTTGGTAATACTGATCTTGTTGATGTATCTTGAACATATTTTATCAAGTGGAACTAAATTGAGCGGAGAGCAACACCACCTTTTAAGTTCCGGATTTTATGATTGCTCTTGCATAACCTACAAGTGACACTATACTGCACGTTTCGATCCTTATTTTTTAATTTTTCGATCTTTATTTGATTTCGATCCTTAAGGATCGAAATTTTGATTTTGATTAAGATTTTGTTCGTAGATCCTTATTTGCAACTAATGAAAATGACATTATGATTATTAACCTAAGAAACGTATCGATTTCGGCATCCGTAATTTTAGCAAGTCGTCGAAGTCTGCTGACAAATGCATCATTCCATCTTATTTCAGCTATTGATATGACATAAAGGGGTTTTCTCCGAATATACGACGTAATTATTTTTTAGCACTACTGGGTCTTTCAGTTCTTTTATTGTCATTTTAAGGACTGCTGCACGAGACGCCAGTCAACAGTAACCAAAGTTGCTTCGTCCACTATTTCTGGAGTTGTACAATCATGTTTAATTTACTGATTCAGCACTCCACGTCATTTGTGCCATTATAAGGTGGAACGACATCCGCTATCTTTATGCTGGTCATAACGCCGAAAGAGTTTATTGCAAATGAACGAGTTTTAATTTTTCGCTTTTGCCAAAAATCTTTATATAACATTTTTATTGTGCTTTTGGTTGATTTTATGCAGTAGTATATATCGAGAAATGTCCTGAGGTGACCAGATATACTTAGTTTCCTGAAGAACAATAACGTCTGCATCTCGACCAGATAAAATACAAAAAGTGAAGCACCTTTCGAGTTCCACTAAAGAATGTTCAGTGAAAAAGGGCCTTGATTACTTTCCATTGAGTAGGCTTACGGGCGAAAAATTGTACAACTAGTTAGACTCAACATCAGGAAGGTTGCCCTTCCAACTGCACAACCCAACAACGAACCCAACTTTTACCCTGCTACAAGACGGATGAGCATAAACATTTCGCTAAGAGGTTTTTTCTCTCATTTTTCCCTTCTTACAAAGAGTCAGCGTAGTATCAGAGGAATTTGCGGATGCTGTTCTTTTGTTAGATTTTGGTATATCAATCCTAACAGTCTCTCTAGGGAATGAACAGGAACCATATTAACAACCATTTCTTGAATTTGTTTAATTAATATGTTGTGTTTGTAATCAATTAATTTAGTAATTACTCCCATGTTGTTTGTAATCATTTATTGTTTTTGGTTTGATTCTTCTCGAAAAGTGGAGGGATTACCATAAGACGCCATGTGCCTCTATGATTGCTCTTAAAGTGGGAACATTTTCTGAACCACGTATGCTGGTCCCTGCTACAGTTTGAACATGCTAGATTACCTTTGCAAAAAGTATAAGAGTGATTATATTTCGAACATGTATCACAACGCTTAAAGGCAGAACAGGATGAACACCACTTACACCATTTGTGGCACCGATCATAGTACGAATAAGTGCAATCGTCTGTATTGATCAGCTGAAACTGCAAGTTAGCTTCAAGAAAGGGGTTTGCACAGCTTTTGTTAGTATGGGCGAAATGTATAGAAGCACTAGCAAACGCGATCCGAATTTCATGTCTATTTTTGTTCTTGATAAATCTAATCTTTGAGATGGAATATTTAACCCCAAGAATAATTTATTTCAACCGCAATAATTATATTATTCCGGTGATATGTATATGTTACCTATATCGATGCAAATACCTATGTCATTAGGTTTGCAGAAAATTTCAAGAAAATTTATGTGTTCTAGCAAATTACAATCTAAAGTAAATACAAACAACTATTTCAAGAACATCCAACCGAGTAATGTCTACTTCTTCACGTTGCTGTTCCTGTAACAGTAAAAACTCAATATGTCGAAGTTGCATCTGTGCTAAAGCTGGTCGTACTTGCGTGGACTGTTATGCTCAAAACTGTGAAAACGGTAATTCTAAAGAAATAAACCGATCACGATCTGTAGAAAGCTATCTACCTCTAAATAGTGAAAATTCCACATTACTCTACAACGACATCTCAACAACTCGTCTTGGAAATTCTGTGTTGCAATTCAATCCTTCTCTTGCTGTCAGCGCTATACAGATTCCGAACCGTGTATTACCATCCTTGTCACCTATTATCACACAAGGGGAGTTTGTTTCACTTGATTTAAAGTGTACTGCGTTGGATTGTCCGATATATTCTTCCGTAAAAGTGCCATGCCAAGATTCCAGGGAATTTTTCACACGAGATTTTCTGTGTGGGTTGTGTTCCGCTAAGTTATTATCCGACTTAAAAGAGTCGTTAGCGAGCGCCAATTCCTCTATTAATGATCTACAAACAAGAATAGAATCTCTCGATCTCACTTCTTCGCCTTCCGTGCCAACTTCTAATCCAGAGTTCTCAATACCTCGTCAAACTTTCGCATCTATTATCCGCAAAGAAGTGACTCGCTCAGTACTCGCAACATCTCAATTCGATGGTCAATCAACATCTCCCCTAACAATAATTCAAGCATGTGATAGGCAACAACGGCGCTCGTCAAACGTAATAATACGCGGACTACCTAATTCATCAGACGATCTTGCTTTAGTATCGGATATTATCGCATCGTTGAAGGTGTCTTGTGCATCCACATGTCGTTTGTATTTACGCCGACTCCCTGCAAAACGTCATGATATTCCTCTGTGGATACTTGTTACATCTGATGAAGCAACCACCACGTCAATTCTGAATAATGCCTACAAACTGAGAGAATCGACTCAATTTCACAACGCTTATGTAAGCCCGGATCTCTCACCACCTGAGGTGAAAGCACTAAAATTACTCAGGAAACAATTACACGAAAAACGTTTGGCGGATCCTTCGCATAAATTTATAATTCGCAATAACCGAGTTATTCGTTTGCAAAAAAATCATTTAATCTCCGCCGAAATTCAACCAAAGATATCACCACCCTCAATATGACATCATGATAAATCGCAAATAACAACGAGGCGAAAATTGTCTGATTCTCCCTCCTCTTCCTTGGGTTGTTTCGCGCCATTTAACTCCAAATCATCCTCCCTAAATTCTCTTTCTAAATACTCACTTAACATCGGTATCATCAACATTCGTTCCTTACTCCACAAACTTGAACTTGCTCTCGAAGTCTTCCAAAATAACTCACTTTCACTTCTCTGCCTAACCGAATCTTGGCATTCCACAAACGACATATCCATTCGAAGACTCGTATCGCTTAACCTAAACATTGCCGAACGTGCTCGACATGGTGATCCAGGAAGAATCAACCATGGTGGTCTACTTTCCTTTTCTTTGCCCGCTATATCGTTACATGTTCTAAACTTTCCAGTTGCCCCTACGTAATTCGAGCTGATGTGCTTTAACGCTATACACTTCAGTAGACGAATTTGTTTCGACCTTATCTATCGACCAGGCTCATCTGCGCCATGTCTTACATTCTTTGACGAACTCTTTGATATGCTCTCTAACCTAAGCATTACATCATCTCCTGTCATTATTCTTGGTGACCTCAACATTCGACTTGACAGACCACAATGCGCTCACTCGTCACACCTACTCAAGACATTATCAGACTTTGGATTCAGATATATCCCTACTGAATCCACTCATATCCAAGGTGGCACCATTGATTGCATCTTTGTTCAATCATCGTCTACTTGCAGCATCGTTTCTGTGAAAGATGTGGGCCTATCCGACCATTACCTTCTCACCATTAACATTAAAACCAATGATCCTCCACACCCTACTCATCCCCATATATATCGTCCATGGAAACAACTTGATCTAAATAACTTGCGTATAAACCTTCTCTCGTCCCTACTCCTAATTTTTGCCGCCTTTACTAACACTTCACTTGACGTCTTAACCAACATGTACAGCACTGAACTTATTGGCATACTCGATATGATTTTGCCGTTCAAACAATGTACGCCTCGCCGTCAGTCAGGAGGGCCCTGGTTCGATAGCGATTGCCAAAGAGCCAAGCGCTCCTTACGACACCTTCACAGAATGCACTCAAGATTCCGTCGTCGTAATATCACCGAGCTATTAAACTCATCTTACTCAGAATACCTCGAATTTCGACGCAAATACCGATATCTTTTGAACTCAAAATGCTCCTCGTACTGGCAAAGCAAAACATCTTTGCGTGACAATCATCAATACGCGTGGAAATCCATTAATAACCTTTTGGGTAGAAACAAATCCGACACGTCTATATCTATCACTTCCAACCAATTCGCATCTCATTTGCAACGCAAAATAGCTCGAACTTTGACCTCAATCCACGTACCATTATCTTCTAGTTTCTCCTACCTTGCCCCATATCATACTGAACCGTTTCACTTTTCACTTTTATCTATCGAAAGCGTATCTGATGCCCTAGCACGATTACCCAATTCAACATCTCATCTCGATCCTGTTCCAACATACATTCTAAAGTTACTAAGTGACACCATCAGCCCTTATCTCACAAGTGTCTTCAACATGTCTATCCATTTATCACACTACCCTTCGTCGTTCAAACATGCCATAGTTCGCCCATTATTAAAGAAGCATCATCTTGATCCAAGTTCCGCCTCCTCCTATAGACCAATATCAAACCTTCCGACCATCTCAAAACTTTTCGAGCGTCTCATCCTCAGACAGGTAAGCAACTACATATCATCAAATTCTATGTTTCCACCTTTTCAATCAGCATATCGACCACAACATTCTACTATGACCGCATGCACAAAACTCTCCAATGATCTACTTCTTGCTATTGACAAACATCTAGTAAGCCTTGTAATTTCACTTGATTTATCCTCCGCCTTTGATGTAGTTGATCACACTATACTTCTCTCATGTCTCAAACAACGTTACTGCTTCTCGTCTCATGTCATTTCTTGGTTCAAATCCTACCTCTCAAATCGCTCTTATCACGTAGTCTCCAACTCCAACTCTTCTGCGCCGGTTCCTCTCAGCTGCGGTGTACCACAAGGATCCGTTCTAGGGCCGCTTCTTTTCACCCTTCTTCTTGGTGATTTATCTTCCATCGTGGTCCCTTTCGGCTTTGAAGTTATTCAGTACGCTGACGATATAGTAATCTATGCATCATGCACACTTACATCTGCATCCAACCTCGCTTCTGATGCATCGTCTTGCCTCTCTGCTATTCACGCATATCTTTGTTCAATCCGTATGTTTTTAAACATCGAGAAATCTAACATGATGTGGATAACACCGCGCCACTCTTACACCCTCGATTTTCCAGTATGCATACACAATTTCCGTCTACCAGAAGTGACTATCATGACAATCCTCGGTGTCCCTTTTGACAATAATCTCTCGTTTCTGCCTTTTATTCGTAGCAAGATCAGTTCATGCTCCCTCATCCTCCGTGACATTCGAAGTGTCCGTAGAAACCTCGACGTCAAATCGACAGCTATTTTAATCTCCAGCCTTTTCATGCCTCGTCTAGAATATTGTTTAGGTCTTCTCGTAAACTGTCCAGCATATCAATTTCACTATCTACAAAGGATTCTGCACATGGCTGCTAGGGTCATCTTCCGCCTTCGCAAGTACGACCACATCTCCAACACCCTCCGCATCCTTAACTGGATCGACATTCCGAGCCGCATAACCTCTCAAATTCTCACACTTGCATGGCAAATCAAATTCAGGCACAACCCTCCTTATCTATATCTTCCTGATAGCGCATCCAATATGACGACTGGTCTCTCCCTAAGAAGTCATCGCTCCTACTCGCTTTTCGTCCCCCGTCACAACGGTAATCACGGATATCGTGCGTTCACCATCGCTGCACCACGCCTTTGGAACAAACTTCCTCGAGACACAAAATCATTGACGTCGCTTAAACACTTCAAAACTTCCTTGATCGCCATACTTCTTGCAAACGAACTAAAATAACACTTTCAGCCGCAATCAATTCAATAACTCTACATACAAGTTCAAACACTCATCGGACTAAACTTGTCTTTTAATTTTTATAGTGGGTCTGTAAATGGATCTATTTTACCATAACGGCCACTCTAAATAAATTCTATTCTATTCTATTCTATTAAAGAGTAAATTATTAAAATGTCTGTACCTGATATTGCTTCTTGGAAAAGATATCAGGAATTGTCCTTGCTAACAATTATGTAATGTTTCTAATGGAAACACAATTCCAGCTGGTTATATTTATGTTCTTGTACATTTCAACGTCGTTTATTTTCTAAACTTCTGGCCAATCTTTTTCTTTATAATTTTTCTTTTTGTTCTTTGTTGTTAGTATTGATTGAGCTGATTTTGTTATGTTCTTGGTCTATATCTAGGATCAATTCATTTTGTTTATCTTTGTTTTAATGTATTCTTCAAATTATCGAACTCTAAATTTCTGTACGTGGATTTATATCTGTATTTCTCTAGTCGTTTTCCAAACTTTATTGTTTATTTTTGAAGGCATTCTCTAGGGATTTAATATTCTTGTATAGGTTTATTATTATCTTATTTAGATTCTCAATTGTTCATTTTCGAACTTTGATTAATTCCTCAAACACTTTGATTTGTCCGGTGTTCATATCTGTTACTCTGTCCATATGATATATTTTCTCGTTTATTAAACTTGTTCCTATGGTATTACTTTTATTTGCACCACCTCGTTAAAGTCCAGTGATCATTTGTTATAATATCACATTGACTTTCGTATTCTCTAAATGTATCGCATTTATGAATTTGTGTGACCCTCACAATTCGCACATTTTATCTTGTATTTATCCTTACATTCTACTGATTTATGGGAACCTGCACAATGCACACACTTTTAAACCTTGTCATGGAATATTGATGGAAAGTGCCTTTATTTTTGGCAATGGGAGTGTTGTGAGTATATTCATTCAGAATATCCATCTTCGAAGCTAATGATTTTAATTTTTCGACTGTCTAGACCGTTTATTTCTTCACTAAATGCAGCCATATCTTCTTCAGAACCTCTAATTATAACTGCTATATCATCAACCCCCCTGTCGTTATATTCTCTAGTAATGTTGCATCCATATATTTTTACTATATCTCGATTTCCGTTTTTGATACATAATATGGTATTTGATTTATCATTAATGCAGCATAATTCTTTGTTTTGTAATTGTAAAATTCTATTTTTACTATATATCCCTTTATTTTCATATATTTAAAGATTATTTCGTTATTTTTAATTTATTTGTCCAATTCATATGATGTTCTTGTCACCTTTCCAAATTTTCTTGTTTCTCGAATGTTAATGATATCAAATATTGTTACCTTTTAATCGGACTTAAAAATTTATAATTTTGGGCCACAATATTGAAGTTATTAGATAATACAGTGTTACCCCTTCAGTATCAACTGCTCATCTCTTCTATTTTTAATTCAATGTTGTATTTGAACTTTCCCGTTGTTTAATATCTAATATTCATTCATATATGTATCTATTATTTCGTCGCTTTTATTTTTCTCGTTATAGTTGCTATCGGTTTTTGTTTCTGTTTGCTTAACAAGCGAAAAAAGTCTTTTCAAACTGTTACAAACCTCATGTGATAGAAACTAAAAAACTAAAAGATTTTCTTTTAAATAAAATACGTTTATGATAGATATAAATACAGTAAGTTCAAAATCGAAAGTAAAAGTCACCTGTAAAACACCGCATCAAGTTATCATAATAGTTGCAGTTTTCAGCCAGTTTGTCATTATTTCAGTGAAATCAGGGCTTACCAGTAAACACCAACGCGTATCCTTCCAATAGAACCACTCGAGGTTTCTCACACACCTGAGAGCCCAATCGAAGCGCACGATGGTTAGTAATCTCGACATGAAAAGCTTAAGAAATCTTGGTCTTTGCTCAGGGGGCCGTCTTCTAGAAAAAAAATGCCCCGATATTGCTCAGGTTCGCCAGAAACGCAGCTGAGATGCTCCTGAAACGCACCACAAATGTTAAGCCGTTAAAGGACCTATCTAGCTCTCTTCAGTACATTCTTGAATAAAGGCAGATCCGGCAGTCTCTTTAATCGTAATGGTAAATCTTAGGTATCTTACTCTATGTGTAAAGACAGGGAGGGTTGATTATTCATTTAATGGAGGAGAGAG
This sequence comes from Pomphorhynchus laevis, assembly GCA_012934845.2. Lineage (NCBI taxonomy): Eukaryota > Metazoa > Acanthocephala > Palaeacanthocephala > Echinorhynchida > Pomphorhynchidae > Pomphorhynchus > Pomphorhynchus laevis. The sequence continues at coordinate 16,473 of WNNJ02000366.1, read as the reverse complement.
ATTAGAGTGCTAGTCTCTTTAATTTTTTCTTTGTACCAGCAGCTTTATATATAGATAATAGATATATATATAGAAAATAGTGTTGCTTGATAGACTGACTTTAATTCACGATTTTCAGTCACCATGTCACTTCTAGACGACCACCACCATCGAAATGAAGAGTATCCTGCAACACTCATCATTAGAATGAAGTATTCAGTAGTCTATCAGTTGCCTGTGTGACATTGTGAATGAAGGCGTTTCCGACACTGCTTAACTGACCGAGGCTTACGCTCTTAATCAGATCGAATTGCTGTACGGACCATCCTTAAACACTAGGCAGAGGTTGTTGCTGTGCGGAGCATACAATTGTCGTTGCACTCGTTAAATCCTTATTGGATACGGCATGTATAATATTGGTGCATGAATGTTTGAGTAAGCAACGGTCCAGGATTATTATTATATACAGAGCTTTGACCGAGAAGGGATTAGGTAGCCATTTTCCGTGTAGCAGTAGGATGTCGAGGAGATAATTAGTTTTTGTGCAATGAAAAGTAGGGGATTGTGGTTTGTGTAAATGATAATCGTTCCCATCTTTGCGGAGTGCTGTATTAATCCAAAGACCAGTTCTATCGTCAAAGTCACCAAGAATAATGTCATAACCGCTGTCTAAAAATACGATCAAGGAGGTCACGGTTCTTGTTAATATCCCCTGGGCGAATATAGATATTCGCTAAGCTGATGCACTTATCGTCCTTACAAAGTGTTATAGCTAAACATTACAGTGCTGGACACTGTAATTAAGTAGAAGTAGTTAAGTAGGAGATATGATCTCAAAGTGCTTCTGACTACAGTTACGATACCTTGAGATGAAGATAAATAAGACGGAGTTATATACGGAGTATAGTGAACGGATAGATACATTATTAAATACCTAGCAATGTCTTGTGGACACACGATCGATTTAGTTTACTGAAGGACTATTACATCAGCATTGCGACCAGTTAAAAGACGAAGTGCAGAAGCATCTCTTGAATTCAACTGAATAACGTTTAGTTAAAAAGGATCTCGGCTACTTCTCATTGCGTTTGCTTAACGATTGGGAGATTGACCCTCTAGTTGAAGGCAGTAGTGAAAGGGTTGCCTCTTCCTCTACCAGATCCAACCGAGAATTTACCGTTTTAATCCAGGCAGATATGAATATCTTAATTTTTCTTATTAGCGTAACCATCGATCAGAGCCTCCTCATTTGCCAGTTTATATTTTCCGCCTTTCTTCGATATTTTGATTACCTTCTTACCGTTGGCGGAAGATGGCCGTTTATTGGAAGATGCTTGTTCTTTCAGAATTTGAGATAATGACAGCATCACAGAGATTGTTTGTGCTAACAACTTCTTTAAGTTCTTTAAGAGTTCTGCAAATTTAATGTCCATAAGGACCTTGTACTCTACAAATTTCTTCTTTATTGAATGGGAGGAATTCAGCACTGATGAGTCAGTACCATTGATAATTGTCCCTGTTACTTCAGAGCAGGTCTTTGCAGCAACTGAAGGCTTTTTCTAATGCCGGCTTTAGTACTCATGGAATTTTATGCATTTTTTAGAGTATGGCGGGTGATTTAACCCACAGTTTACACATGTGGGATCATTATCCTTTGGGTATTTACAAGATGCCCTGGTTCTTTGCATGTGGGCATCTCGATTCAACACAGCAAGAGGATCCCCACTCGCCCCAACTGTGACATTTTTGGCAATGAGGAAAGGTTACATCATTAGATGATACATTGAAATAATAGGTTCGTACTCAGGAACGGGTTCTGTGCGTTCCTCGTCAGCACCATCGCATTGTCAGTTGTAGTTGTAGCGAAAGTCACTGGAAGTATGAATCCGTTTTTCCTTTTAATGTACCGTACGTCCTTAAGTGCGTGTGCCGTTTCAAGTTATTTTATGTAGTCAATGTCTAGGCCAGGTTTGATGTTGTTGATTTTGACAGCGGTCGATATGGCTCTTTGCTCAACAGTATCGAGTTGTCCTAGGTTCGTTTCAAAGTAATCAACATATGATTGTGACAGATTATTTGTGGTAAAATATATACGAAACTTGCCAGGATACTTTTTGTTAGAATTGAAGACCATTCTGCCCGGATAGTTACCCACGAAGGGCTTCAAAAATATTTAAAAAAAGTCCCCCACTTTTTGTGGTAAACTTATGCTTATTTCCACAAGGTTTAAGAGATTCATAACATGAGGAAGCTCGTTTGCTTTGCTCTAAGATCCACTGACCTGCAATATATCGATGTTCCATTCGAGTTTGGGTGGGAAACCATTAGAAGAAGTCGTTTTCATCACTGGAATACATGGAATCTTGCTGAAATTCTTTGTAATGTGCTTGTTAACGCTGCTGCAGGAAACATTGCCCAACTTCGGTAAATGGCAAACATTATTTTTAATGCAATGGTACAATTTTAATAATTGTGCCATCTTTAATTTTTGTTTAAAAATTCCTAAAATTTTCAAATGTAGAATTTGAAAATTTTGTACTTGAAAATAAATATATAAATTTAAATATATATTTTACGATAATTTAAAAATTAAAATATTTGAAAATTTGGATTATAAATTTTAGATTAGAAAGTTTAAAAATGTTGTATTTGAAATCAAAAAATTATAAATATATATATTTTACGATAATTTAAAAATTAAAATATTTGAAAATTTGTATTGTAAATTTTGGAATTTAAAGTTTAAAATTGTTGTATTTAAAACTAAATTAAAAAATTATAAATAAATTTTGAGAAAATTTAAAAATTATAACATTCTAAAATTTAGATTATTATTTTTGGAGTATACAATTTCAAATTTTTGTAAATATAAGTAGTTTCTTCTAAAAAACCTTGATTCTATTGATCCTGTTACATGAATTTTCAGATGCCTTTTGATTATAGTTTTAACGCGCTTTGCTGTCAAAGGTATTTATCTAAAAATAAACAAAACTAATTTTATTGAACGTTTTGACATTGCATTTTATTTTAATTATTATCTAAATTAATGTCTCAAATATTAATTTCAATAATTAATAATTATTAATAATTTAATAATTAATAATTAATAATTAATTTAAAATTTATTTTAATTGATGTTCATTTATCAATTAATTATAATTTATCTTCAATTAATGTATGCATTACATTGTATTATCATTAAAATTTTTTTATTATCATATCTTAATGATATCACGTTGTAATTGCTAATTAATAAATTTAAACAAATTCTAATACTTTTAATATATACACGTTTATCAACCTATTTTATAAATTATAAAATTTTTTAATTCTGTTTCATTCGTTAAAATACTTTCCCACTTAATTGCGCCAAGTTTCGTCGTTTGTAATTGGAATAATCCGAAAGCAATATATTTATATAAATACCTAGAATAATTGTTGATTGAAATATTTATTACCTGAAATTTATTATTAAAACTTTATATTTTTATATTTAAATATTAATATTTTATGAACATTTCATCATATTTACATATTATTTATATAAATAAATATTATATTAATATTATATTAAATATAATATTAATGTATAATATCATATAATATTATATATAAATATTTTATTAATATCACATTGTACTTTATGTAATATTTCATAACTTGACACTTTACGTAGCATTTTGAATTATAAGAAATATATTCATGCATAAATATTCACGCATGCAAACATGCTATATTTAAAGTAATATAATTTTCGTCACATAATGTTATTTTCATAATCCATAATTTATTAATCTGTTGTATTCTACACACTCCCCTGTTTTCTTCAGCTTTCTAATTGGATTTTTTGACTTAAAATTTTAACTAAAAATTGTATTATTAGAATCCATAAATATTTTAATAAATCAAAATTATTTAAAGGTAGAGACATGTGTAGACAAATAAAAGTGTTTTATGGGAGGTAATAGTAGGCCAATTATAGCTGACTTAAGCTTTATAGAATATGAATTTGTTCATAACTGTTTAAAAAGTAAATCTAAAGTATATAAAGATATAAAATATATGTTTCGATACATTGATGATATATGTGTATTTAATTCTAATAATTTTTCAATAAGCGAACAAATTTATCCAAAAAGCCTTATTCTTAACAAAACCAATATTAATGATAAAGAAGGTGTATATCTAGATATGAACATTAAATTAACATCAATTAAAACTATTATTAATTTATATCGTAAAGATGACATATTTAAATTTACAAGAAACATATTTTTGCATGAGCATTCATGCATACCATATAATATAAAATATAATACATTAAATAATGAAATTTTAAGAATTGCCATAATATGTAATGATATTGGCTTTCTTCAAAATCATTCAAATAATTTAATAGATACATATTTTAAACTAGGTTACTAGTTTAAAGCATTTACAACTCTCAAGTGGAAATAATTAATTTTTATTCAATTAGCAAAATATTCCAAATAGTCAAATTTTCATAAAAAATAAATTTAGACGATAATTGATTGATACCGTTAAGTGTTAGTAATATCATCAATTCATAGAATTGATAATCTATGAATATCAATTCTATTATTTAAGTATATATTATCATAGGTAGAAGTAACGTTATACTTATGGATATATGTGAACTTATATGAGCTATATTTTTATAAATCAAAATTATTTAAAATTAGAGACTTCCATTAGACAACTAAAACCTATTCTAATGTAAGATAATAGTAGCCCAATTATAGCTGACTTATTTTAAAGCTTGATAGAATACGAATTGAAGAAATATGAACTTGCAAACAATTGAATATTTACTTTTTAAAATTGAATATATTTATTAAATATCGAAATTATATTTATTTATATTAAATATATAATAAATATATAATAATATATTAATATATAATAAATATATAATAATATATTAATATATAATAATATATTAATATATTAGTTACTAATTTAAAGCATTTTACAACTCTCAAGTGGAAATAATTAATTTTTATTCAATTAGCAAAATATTCCAAATTTCCATAAAAAAATAAATTTAGACGATAATTGATTGATATGCTTTACATATATTCGCTTTAAATTATAGAAAAATAAAAATTAAAGGAATTTGTCAATTAAAAAATTTAAAAATTAATATATCCTTCAGTGTATTTAAAATATCCACGAGTTATGCACTTTAAATTTGGCGATTTACATCAACATACAAATAAAAAGATTGTTAGTTCTAAATTATTTTATATTTATATATTAAATAAATATACATATTTATTTATTATATTAAATATACATATTTATTTATTATATACATATTTATTTATATATTAAAAAAATATACATATTTATTTAATAAATAAATATACATTAATTATTATTAATGTATATTAATACATTATTATCATTATTATCATTATTATCATTATTATCATTACATTATTATCATTCGGCTCTATTCCTCGACCCAACATAGTAGCAGTAAAGGACTATTTAAAAAAACTATTTCAGTATTAATTCTACAAAAGAATTTTTAGAACAGACAAAAGGAATAAACTTTCAAAATATAAATGCGTACGATTTTAGTACGCTTTATACAAATCTAGATTTAGCAGATATTAAAGATGCATTAGAAAAATTAATTAATCTTATATTCGGAAAAGGATATACATATATATGTTATAATAATTATAACGCCTATCTAACAAAAATTAAACCATTAAGTAAATATAAATATATGGATAAAATTGAATTTATTAGAATCCTTAAATATTTTAATAAATCAAAATTATTTAAAGGAAGAGACATCTATATTTAGACAAATAAAAGTGTTCCAATGGGTGGTACTAGTAGTCCAATTATAGCTGACTTATTTTTAAGCTTTATAGAATATTAGTTTGTTCATAACTGTTAATAATATAATTTGTTAATAATTTATAATCTTTCCAAAATTTTGTCGAATACTCTATCCTTTTACATTGTAATTATACTGCATTAAGTTGACTCCCTTTTTTTTCAAAACTCACAAATTTTTGTGATTGCAAGCAAGTGTAAACATTTTCGTTTTGAAAGGTTTACAGCAAAGGAGAAATTAAAGCAATTTATGAACCGTCTGTTTCGTTTAAATCACATGGACTTTCAGTATGCGTCGTGGCAAGCAACTCATTTATTCTTCGCCCCTCAGAAAGTGTTTAGAAGCTTCCAATATCGTAAACGTAAATGTTGTTTCTAATTATATAATTTTTCAAAATTATTTTATTGTTGATATTTCCGGACCCTATATTGTAATAAATCTAATATGTTGTTGTATCGATCACTCATTATAGACTTGCGAAAAAGTTTGAAACGTTTTTGTTGGAGCTTTCGACCAAACGGTCCTTGTCAACAGATTAAAAAAATCAAACAGAATATTTTTAATCTGTTGACAAGGACCGTTTGGTCGAAAGCTCCAACAAAAACGTTTCAAACTTTTTTCGCAAGTCTATAATGAGTGATCGATACAACAATCTAATCAAAGACTTGCACGCAATTATGTCAAATCTAATATGTATAAACGTAATAACATTTCATAAATGATCTTTGAAATATTCTATAGTTCTTGGTATTTGCAATAATGGTGCTGATCTATTCAAATATTGAACTGATTACAATGAATGTCAGTGGTTGTAAAGTTATGTTTAATGTTTAAAATATAAATATTAATGATTTATAAAGTGAAAATATGTTTGCTCCATTATTTGTAATAATATAATAATGTAATATTACAAATAATATCATATTATCTATTATTTAAAATATAGTATAATATATAGTATTATCTGATTAATAATTACTTAATCAAATTATTAATTTGAATTAATCAACTGATTAATGTGAGTATAATAAATTTTAATAGCGAGTTACTTTAAGCTGCCTTACTAGTTATTTCGACGTGATCGAGGTTGGCCAAGTATCGATGGGCTGCTTAAAGCAAGTCATCAGTGTAGAATGATGATGTCTTGCACCGAAGCTGAAGCATACACCCTGGAACTGGTCAATCAAAGAAATTAAAGAGAAGTTGAATATATGTTATGGATTCAATTATTATTAACTCGCTAAATCAACAAAACAATGAATCGCGTTCGGTTCAATCAAAAAATTGATGTTATGACGATATAACTTGAAATATATATGTAATAGAACCGAATATACAAGTGTTTACTTGAGTGAATTTACATCCGACCACTTTACAGATTTGCACATGCAATTAAATCATTTTTAATTGAAGTGTGATCCCCAAGATAAATTTGAGGTAATAGGCAATTTCCTGTTCGAGGCAAAGATAATTTTAATTATTTATTGAAATCTTCTGGTTGTGGCACAATATTATCCTCACAGGTGTTGTTCTTATCTTTGATACAGCAGGTCGCTACTAATCAGTCTGGTTGGGTCTCATCAGCTGCTGACCCAGACCTACATTTCACGTTTCGACCCTTATGTTCTGCTTACTCCGTACACTGATGCTGATCGTATTTGAACACTGAACGTCTGTATCTTGATTCATAGATCATTAAAATACGATCCCCTACCGAAAGTAATATACAACAATGTGTATCTGCACCACTGGAGCACCCAACCAGGTAGATGTAGCGTTGAATCAAGATACAGACGTCCTGAGTTCGAATCCGATCAGCACCAGTGTACAGAGTAAGCAGATAATAAGGGTCGAAACGTGAAATGTAGGTCTGGGTCAGCAGCTGATGAGATTCACCCAGACTGATTAGTAGCGTCCTGCTGTATCAAAAATAAGATCAATACTTGTGAGGATAATATCGTGCCATAATCAGAAGAATTTCAGCTCACAGATGCGTTCAATTTAATTTATTGAATTATTTATTCTATTATTACTTTTAAGAGAAATGTTAGTTGGTTGTCTTCATCAGTATACGAATCCTTCGATCTTTACACTGTAAAATGTTTCAATGATATGTTTAGGATACAACGGAAACGCAAATATCGTTATATTCTCATAATATAATATATTTAAATTTACAAAATATTCATAAATATTTTTACGTATTCATTGAATATGTAATGATATTTCATTGTAGCAAAAACACTTAATATTAATAAATTTAATAACAACAGTATAATAGCATATACTAAGGTGAGTTTATTAATCCACTTGGCTTCACATCTCTCAAGCAAAAAATGTAAAAATATATAAATATGAAAAATGTAAAAATATACACAAGCAAAAATAAAGTGAACGTATTTCGATGTTTCAGAAGATAATTGTTTTCGTTATCATCCCATCATTTATTTGATTTTTAATTAATATTCAATTTGAATTAATAAATTAATAATAATTTAATTAAATAAATAATTATTAATGAATAGCTGATTAATTTGATGTAAAATTAAGAAATTAATTTATATTAAGTAATTAACAATTATAAATTTTTTATGAATAAATTATATACTGTATTATATACTATAACTATGAAAATGCTCTTAATTTTTATATAATATTATATTCTAATATCGTCTAAAAGATAATTGTATTTGTTATCATCCCATGTTTTATTTGATATTTAATTAATGTTTTTGAATTAATAATAAATTAATAATACTTTAATTAGTTAATCTAATAAGTGATTAGTAAGTAATAATTATTAATAACAGCTGATTAATTTAATGATTATCATCAAGAATAAGAATAGAAAAGAACAGAAGAATATCCGCCAAAAACAGGTACAATCGAAATTGATTGAATCTTCACTAAAGGATTTAAAAACAATCTTAAGCAACGCAAGCATAAAAGGGGCATCTTCTTGGTTAACGTCATATACCTACGACGGTAAAAGATTTTTGAGTACAATGAAATTTCAGGACGCAATAACAGTACGATATGGGTTGAATACCGATTACACTTTTAAGACATGTGAATGTGGATCAGCACTTAATTCAGTTCATGCATTGTCATGTCACTGTGGCGGATACAACTTTATAAGACACAACATAGTAGTGGGCGAAATAGCTGAATTTTTAAAGGGTGCAAGTAAATTGGTGACAAAGGAACCCGTATTAAAACCTGTACCAGAAGGCTTTCAATTCGAGGTAGCTACAACTACACGAGATAGAGAAGCAAGAGCAGACATCAGTTGTAATGGTTTATACGGGAATATTTTGAAGCGGTCTTATTTAGACATATGTGTGTTCAACAATTTGGCTCCATCATATTCATTGGAAAGAATGAACGATGCTTTTAAATACCATGAGAATCGCAAAAATGCCAAGTATTCAGAGTGTATTAAGAAAATGGACGAGGGATCGTTTCATCCGATGATATTTTCAGTATTTGGAGGTATTGGGGAAGAAACGAATATGATTTCATAACAAATGGATAAGAAAATGTCAGATAACTTGGTCGAGAAATATCCCGACATAACCAGAAAGCTGAGAGCAAATGTGTCCATTTGTATTGCTAAATCGGTGTCTTTGACGATGCGACGAAGGCGAATTTCGAATTTCACAGAAAATTGACTTTTTACTTAAAAACAAAGTGTATTGATGGACCCATTAGAGGGTAACCAATATTGTAATAACTGTTTGCCAAGTTGTATTAAAAAAATTTAATGATAAATTAAATGTTAATTAATATTAAATAATAAATATGAAGTGTTTTCCTGAAGTGTTTTGAATCTTTCCAGTGTAGCAATTAGTAATGCTGGAATTTTTTATATTGATTTAATGCCCATTTGCTGAAGAGCAAATTATCTAATCTTTATTTTTAATTTAATGGCAAATTATTGCAAACACAATTTGATGGTAACAGTAGATTAATTCTCGTTTTTAGGAGTAAAGAATCAATGGGCAAGAGATGATCCAGCCTTTATTCTAATACTCGCAGCTGTATTTATCTGTAAGAAATGCGAACTTACATTATTGTTACTATATACTTTTAGCAATAACCCTCATTAGACTTTTTTGGGTGAATCCATATGATGTTACTGTAAATGTTAAACAACTATTCAGAGAATTGATTTTTATTTTAATCGGTGGAACAATTGCATCTACCCTTTTACTATGGTACAATTTTTGTAAGACCTCTTTAAATAATTAATTTGCGAATAAAAAATTAAAATTTTAATGTTTATACAAATATGTTGTAATTTCTAATATAATAAAGTTTCCATAATGGATTCTACATAATAAATAATTAGAACATAATAAATAATTCATTAGAGAATTCATAATATAAGAATGAATTCAAATAAGCAATAAATTGCTTAGAACTCTTTAGTGAAGATTCGCTACATCGCATTATTACTTTGGTAGTTACTAATAGCCGACAATGTTTCTGTTTTCATGTCTATATTCTGATTTATGATTAATTAATTATTTATAATGTATAATGTATAATTTATTAATTTATAATTTATTAATAAATTAATTTTAAATTATTGTTTTATCACATTGTATTATCGAAATTTAAAAATGCAATTTAAAAACGCGTTTTTATAATTTCATAGTTAATATAAATAACTAAATTGGATGATAAGAAAATTCTTACCAAAATTCTTAATTAATAATAAACTATTATTCAACAATAATAAACTTAAATCATCAAATTATTTAAGAAATAAAAACTAAAATTTAGTTTAATTAAGTTTTTGAATAACTTATTATTTGAATAAGTTATTCGATAAGGTACACTATATAATCAAATTCCATTGGAGGAAATACGTCATTAGCATGTATTTGGCCCCGTTGCTATGTTGATTAGAGGAATCAAAGCCTGATAACATAACAGTTCCTTCTAATGACCTCTAATGTGTATTCTGATACTTAATAAATAATTAAAACTTGAACTATCACATGGATGGAAATATTTTTAAAGATATGGCGCATTACTTTTAATTTATAGTATTTCAGTGATAATTTTTATTGAGACAATTATTTATTGATGTTTATTACAAAATGATCATCACCGTTTAATTTTACATTTTAAAGTCTATTAAATTTCACTATTAGATTTTACATTATTAGCTTTGTTTAACTTTGCACTAATATTGTCTCCTTGTTTTCAAATCATTTTTCGATTTTCTGTTATTTCTGTTTAAGCTTTCAAAAAATTATTAAATAAATTAAATAAATTGCTTAAAATCAATAAAAGAATAATCAAAATATCATAAAAATAAATTTTATAAATTTTATTATTAATAAATTTGATTATTTTATTAAATAAATTTAATTTTTAAATGGATTATTTAATAAATAATCCGTTTAATGGATTCTAACACAGTGTAAATCGTATACTAATATACTATATTATAACGTATATATAATATACTATATATTATATATACTATGTGGCCCATCGCAGATAGGTCAAATATCATGTATTTGGCCTATCTGCGATGCTGGGTCGAGGAATAAAGACCAAAACCTGATAGCATAGCAGTTTATCCTGATGACATCTAATCCTTATTCTAATACATAAAATTTCAATTTTCAATTTTGACATGATATAATTTATATAATGATATAATAAAATGTTATAAATTATAAAATTATTTATAATTATTTAATTTTTTAATTTTTATGATTCATTATGTTTAATTTATTAATTATTTAATATACATAGACTCATTTACCTGATCTGATTGATATATTTAAATATTGATTCATGGAAGACAATGCTTCTTCTGTTATTTATTAGTCAATTTATAAAAAATGATCTTCTATGATACGATTCCGCGTGAATTATGTTAACAATCTTTTATACCAAATGCGGAAGAATGACGATAGCAGTATTTGATACCGTTGATGAGTCATTGTGTTGACGAAACGGTATCTAGTACTGTTATCGTCGTTCTTTCGCGTCTGGCTTAAAGGATTGTTAAATTGATCTGCATTTTAAATTTCAATTTTTTATCTTAACTGTTTTTTAATTTTTTATATATAATCAAATTTTTTATATATATCTAATTAATAAGATAAATTAGATAATCGAATTACATCAGAGGAAATACGCTATTTGCATGTATTTGGCTTTGATAATATGTTGAGTTGATGAACATAAGTTTAGATCTGATAACATAGAAGTTTCTCGTAATGATCGTCGATCGTTATTCTAATACATTTTATCACCATTAATAAGTATGTAAAAATTAATGTAAAGACCAAGATATTTTAATTTTCATATATTTTATATCTTTAAACAATGTATGATTTTTTCATTTAAAGTTTGAATTTTTTGTTTTGTCATCTAAAGTTTGTTCTTATATAAAATTTATCAAAAATATAATTTAGGTCAATATTAAACAGATACTTTGTTCCTAACCCAGGCATGGCTCCAGATGTCGAGAAAGCATTTTGTCTTGATCTTCATGTTAGTGCTTTTCTAGTGGCATTTGTTGAACTTTGGTTACCACAAATTCCGTTTATATCAGGTAAATATTGCTTTTGTTACCTTCTTATTATTACGCAAAATATAAAAAATTAGTTAACTGCTATTTGTTAAATCAAATCAATACTTAGATTACTTAATGTAAAATGCATTTTATTAACTAATTAAAAATTGATTATTATTTAAATAAATAAAAATTTGATTAATTTTTTTAATTAATTAATTAATTAAAATAATGTATTTTGAAAAATTGGATAATATACTTTGTTCTATTTGAAAATAATACAGGAATAGTACTTTTGTGAATACAATTTTCATTCTAATTTAAACAGATTCTCGTTTGAAAAGTGTCATATTTAGTTTAATAGAAGTAACTAAATTGTATGAGATTAGCTAGTATATGAAAATACACTAATTTATATTAATCTCAGTCTCGTTTCAAATACACGTTCTGGCGATACGCTATGCCCTTTTTAAGTAAGTTTTAAAAATAAAATTTAACATTATGATTTAATACGAAAGAATCCAAAACGTGTGTATTTTTAGGTTAATTGCTAAAACAAATCAGATAACCAATTTTACGTATTTTATAAATAAAGATAAATAATAAATAGAAAGTTTTATAAAATATATCTTTATATCAAGTTAAAATTTAAAATTAAAATTTAAAATAAAAGTTTATTTTATAAATTGAATAATAAATAGAAGGCGATGTATAGGAATAAGGATTAGCGGTTATTATAAATAACTCATGTATATCATATCTTGGCTCCTATTCATCGACGCAGCAAAGCAGCTTGGCCAAATACGCGACAATGACGTATTTTCTCTGATTAAATTTGATTATTTAAAGTACCTAATCCGAATACAAACATATTTTGATCAAATAAATAATTTTTCGTATTTTATACGTATTATTATTTAATTGAAAATAATAATAAATATAAATATATAATTAAATAATAAACAATAAGATTTTATACAATTTATATTTATATATTAATAAAATTTATTATTGAACTTTCAAATAAACGCGATTATTTTTATGAATTGACTAATAACTAATATACAATGTATTCGAATAAGGAATAGAGATATTTAGAAACTTCCCAGATAGCAGTTCGAAAGAGTTCGTATTTTATTCTATTTATAAATTTAACAATAATGCAAAATAAAACTGAAATAATTAAATAACAACAATTTCTTGACAAGAAAAACAAACAAACAATATACAATATTTTTCCTGTCAACCACTGGTCCGGGTGTCGGGTCGTGGAGGCAGTGCACGAATCAAACTACTCCAGACATCGCGATCCTGGGAGACAGACCAGAGTTCTCTTTCAGATAGCCCAAGGCGATCATCGACCAGTTTCAAGATTTGATCTATCCACCTGTACCGATGTCTACCTCGAGGTCTTTTTCCAGAGAGTCCGGCATGGAAATACCTCAGAGGAAGGCGATCCCTAGACATCCTCGGAACGTTTCCTAGCCATCTCAGCTGACTTTCTTTGACGTAGAGAAGCAGTAATTTTACTCCGAGTCCATCCCGTATGACCGAATTCCTAATCTTATCTCTAAGGCTAAGACTGGCCATACAGCGAAGGAACCTAATTTCGGTCGCCTGTATCCGAGATATTATCCTTTCGGTCATAACTCAAAGCTCATGACTAAAGGTTAAGATAGGAATGAAGATTGCGTGGTAAACCACAAGCTTCACTCGAAGACTCAACTACCGCTTTACCACAACAGACCTGTACAGAGAACGCATTGTTGCGTTAGCTGCACAAATCCGCTTCTCAATCTTCTTGATGTTCCTGCCATCCCTGGAGAACAATACCCCAAGATACTTAAAATCATCCACATCAGGAAGAACCTTTTCCCCAATCCGGATTGACATTGACATCTGAATCCAAGACGAACACATAGAGACATCCTTGGAGGTACTAATCAACATCGCTGCCGATTGGCATTCCATCGTGAATCGAACTAGTAGGCATCGTAAATCCTTAGGACAAGAAACCAACAAAATAACATCATCTACAAAAAGCAGAGATGGTATCCTGGTGTAACCGACCTGAAGACCGACATCCTTCAGGTCAGCCCATCTCGAAATTTTGTCCATGTAAATAAGGAACAAAAGTGGAGACAAAGGACAACCCTGACGTAGCCCAACGCCTTCTGGAAATGACTCAGACTTCCTACCTAGAACACGAACACAACTCATACTTTGTTCATACAGAGAAGCCACAGCTACCCAAGATAGTGTGGTACCCAATACTTCCTTAGTACCTCCAACAACCTCTCTCGTGGAACTCGGTCGAACACCTTCTCCAACTCTACAAAGCACATGTAGACAGGTTGAGCGAAGTCTTATTACCGTTCAAGGATAGTTGAGAGAGTAAAGAGCTGATCCGTAGTTCCACGATCTGGACGAAAGCCGCATTGTTCTTCTTGCCAATGTCCCTTAATTATCGCCGTATTATTAACTCAACAATCTTAGCAAATAGCTTACCAGTTTGGCTAAAAAGAGTGATGCCCCGATAATTGGAGCACACTCTTCGGTTACCATTCTTAAAAATCGGTATCACCACCCCAGTTTGCCACTTACTAGGAATCTTTCCCGGCTTCAATGCAACATTGCAGATACGTGTTGGCCACTTCATGCCAGCAACGTCGAGAGCCTTTTTTTTAAGCTTCAGGTCGAATATCGTCACTCCAGAAGACTTGCCGTTACGAAGTTTTTTAAGAACAGCAATGACCTCTTCTAAAGAGATGAGCTCTTCCGATTGGTTCTAAATGCTCTACTCCTACAAGATAAGGTATATCCATCGGATTGAGGAGACTTCTAAAATGCTCTTTTCAACAACCTAGAATTTCTTCAATGTCAGTCAGCATAGATCCTGTCTTGTCTTAGATAGTTTGAAAAGTTTTCTGCTTTCCTACACAAAGGTTTCTGATCGTCCTCCAGAACATCTTCGAAGCTGACCTATAATCAAGTTCTAAGTGATCTCCAAACTTCTCCCAAGCCGCCTTCATCGCTTCGGTAACTGCTCGAACTGAAGCTCTCTTTGCCCTTCAGTACTTGTCTACAGCTTCTACTGATTTATCTGTCAAAGTTGCCTTATAAACCAGTTCTTCTGCTTGACAAAATATCTAATTGTTGGTGTCCATTAAGCAGTTCGAGTATTTCCTCCTCGACAAGCACCTAGTGGCTTCGAGCCACATTTTTTAACAGTTGCTTTGGCAAGCGAGGATCTGAACATCTCCCATTCCTGATCAATGTTCATCACCTCTTCTGGCAACCGAGATAAGTCCTCCCGGATGTAGCCAAAAAGGCGTTCTTTGACAGAAACATCTGCTAGACACTCCAAGCACGCCCTCACACAACGTTTGGGTTTATCAGGCTTGTCTAGCATCCGATCCGGTCATCGAAGTTTACTAACGCAGATCAGATGAAACGATTACAAAATCTATTATTGATCTTTAACCGAAAAAATCTTGATCCCATGTGCATCTATGGATCTCCTTATGTTCAAATATGTGGTTTTATAAAATTTTAAAGAATTTATCATTAAATCAAGATAAAAATTTTAATTGAAATTTAAAATAAAAGTTAATTTTTATTACTAAGACGATGTATTCGAATAAGGATTTGAGTTCATCTGGAGAAACATCAGAATAATTGCTAGAACATTGCTTTTAAACAGACAAGCTGTGACAGTACCATGATGAAACTGTGATGCCTATTCGTCTTTCTGTAATGCCTATTCGTTTTCGCCTTTTCATCTTATGTTAGAAGATGATTAGATTTCACCAATAAACACTATTGCAAAATCATGCCACTAAACTACTCAGAGTCTGTCATATTATTAAAGAGTCAGATTGTCAACCTTTGATTACTATAAGTTTTATACCTTAAAAATATATTATATTTTTATATCTCTTTGATTATCATAATCTTATCTTTGATTATCACTTTTATTATTATCTCTGATTGTTAATATTAATATTCGATTATTATTAATTATTTGTATTAATTAATATATTGATAATAATATAATGATATAATATATTAATAT